>SDVV010000773.1:0-28935 GCA_016164225.1 Gammarus roeselii
AAATGTAGAGTCAAGTGGAGATATTTGTTATGCATTGTATATATCAATGACTGAATACCGTACATAAGTTAGGTTAGGTTAGGTTTTTGATGATTTACTCTATCAACATTGGATGTGTGTATCAAACTGCATAGGATTGATCATAATATACAGACATGTGGAGACATTTGTTATGCATTAATCTGAAAACACTAAAAAAAATCATATAACAACATGAAAAGTCGATTGAAAAATACGTAATTTCTTAGATACAATAGGTTAGGTTAGGATGATAAGTTCTTTTAACATACCCTACCGTGAAGTTGATCCAGTCGATGAATAAGCATCATACGTAAGCAGGATATCTCGAAAGATGACACATAATTATTGTTCAAGTGTGTAAATGCCTACATTATGCCGACATCAACCGTGAATAAGCCTAAATTATACCAGCATATGCCGACATCAACCGTGAATACGCATACATTATACCTTCATATAGCGGCATATGTCGCCATATGCCGTTATCAAACCGTGTATACGCTATACATTATATCGACATACACCGGCATATGTCTCCATATGCCGGTAACGACCGTGTATGTTCATGTTAAAGTAGATATACAAATTGGAATCAGATTTATTCTCAATCAGTTAATGGTCTGCTTTTGTTGACAAAGAATGTCGCCTAGTTTGATATGGAAATATTTGACCAGAAAGGAAAATGCAGGGGTATGTGTTATTTGCAGTGCGTAGATAAAATTAGGCGAATCAAGCTCCACGTTCGGGTTTTGGCAACATCTCAAAGGACAGCATTGTCTTGAATATGATACTCTTAAAAATGGACGAAAAAATATAAGCTCTAAGGGTGCTAGGGGTGTATTGATAGAACATAATATTCCGGACCTGGGTATCAACAATCCTGATATAGACAGTGCTAAACAGGGTGCGAGCAGAAAAGGAAGAGCGATGCCAGTAACAACAAAACGTGGAACGTATAACGATCGGGTGAAATGCGGAGGGGAAGGGGAGTACACCCAAACCTTAGCCAAAATTGAAAAAAATGAAAATATGGGGAAAACGTGGGATACTTCAAGTGGAATAGATACCAGTGACAGTGATAGTGGTACCGAGGAGATGTCGTGTGAAGAAAAACCTGCTAAAGTTGAAGGAAACCAAATTATCAAATGAGGTAATGAAAGGGTATCAGGTATATGTAGTGTAAAGTTTCACAATAAAATAAAATGTATATATGACTTTGTTTCAAATATGTTGGTAATGAAACATGAGGAGAGAGAATCATGTCCCAAACATTTGAGTGCTAGGAGAATTAGGTATATTTCGGAAATTTGCGAGAATATAATGAATGGTAATGTTGGCAATAGTGAGAAAAACTCTGAAACGATTCGATGTCATAAACATGTAACTATAATTATAAGACTAGCGTCGAGAAAAAGCTCGCTGAAGACTATAAACAAAGTTCTGGTTACAATGAAAGGATTGCAAGTGTTGCATACACTTCTCCCAAAGGTATCCGTAAATCTAAAATGTGTACTAAGGGCATTAGTCTACGACCCAAGAGATCAGAGAAAAAACGCACCCAGATGATAGTACCTACGCTCATATGATGAGCTGACAGATCCAGGTGAGAAATATTGCTCAACATCGATAAAGAATCCGCGAAGTGCCATTAATACCGATGCTTAAAATACGACCATAGAGGGCGGTCGAAGTCATTACCTACGTTTCGTACAGTTGCTCGTGTCGATTTGCGGAGTGAATAGTTATGATCTCGTATAAATGAGAGACCCATGTAATCCCCTAATATATAAAACCGTGTTTTAAATCTATCATCAATTAAAAAATATATCTTGAAAAACTTTGTTTGCAATATCCTAAATTTAACTCGAATGACTAGCATTGAATGCATACATGTAACACGACATGCAACGAAGTTGCAATACTGTATGGGCAGCATTGAAATGCGTTAGTTATTAGTCCAGTTTAAAGGTATGGCTGATATTGAGGCGGAAAATGCGGTAATCGTCTCTGCCTGAATACATGGTCTTCTCCAAGTACCCCATAAAACATTTCTTGTACGGTGAAGGAATTGCAGCTATGCAACATGGCTTGCATTGAAATGCATTACAACTCCTCCTGTCTTGCCTAAAAAATGCGATAGATATTAAGCCGAGTGAGATCATTTGCTTGCAACCAACGTGTTACAGTATGTTGCTCGAGTCCGAGGGCACATACCAGCTGCTAAGGGTATCAATTACCAGACACAAGCCAAAAAAATATATACCTACCGTAAATGCTCACGTGAAAATAGACCGTAAAACAAATAAGTAGATATTTAGGTTTATGCACCATCCATCTCCGGGTGAATCTGCTTCGCGAATCTACAGAATGGGATATACGCGAGACGAGAAAGAGGAACTAAGCTACAACAAACAGATGCAATCTGGCTCGTAGGCCGCTGGCCGTACGACAGTGACTTATACAGCTCGACCGCTTGCGACCACATTAGTTACAGCATGAAAAAATAAGCAGTGCTTGAGACAGAAATAATACCTTACGAGTACACTTTTGCAGGATATGATGAAATTACGCTCTCATAAAAAGATTTTATCCTGTAAATGTTGATAGTATGTAAATACTCCCTATATGCTCCTATGTAAATAAAATATGTATATATAATTGAACATGTTCGATTGTCCACCTAAATATGTATTGAAAATGCGTGAAAAAGGACTGCAATCGACCCTAAATATTTAAGAACGATGTAAATGTTTCTATGTATCCATGAATCTATATCATGAGAAATTTATAAATAAATCTTGTTTTATTGTCTACAGAATAAATGCATCTGAAAATACGTGAACGTATCTGCAGCTAATTGTTTCTCAACGATGTGATCGATCGTCAACTACCTATAGATATTATATACATATGAAATAAACAGCTAGAAAAAAATACACAGATTATTGCCTAAATTCAATATCTAGCATCCAACCCACTTCCGAATGAGTCATTAATACCCAAACTAGATAAGAATTTGGGGTGGATGGATGATTATTCATTTTATAGATCATTAACACTTTATTTTAGTATTATAATATTTCTTCTTGCTTGGGCTCTATTATTTTTCTCTGCCTTTTTTTCATGGTGATAAATTCTGAATTTGTTATTTATATTATTATATGTGTCGAGGTTGGTTGAGACAAGGTGACCCAGGGAGGGGAGGTTTTCGTGGGACCCGCGGGACTCGGGGACCCGGGGTTTCGGAAACCCGGGGGACTTGGGAGACCAAGTGGTTTTGGGGGGATCCACTTGGACCTTTCTATGGCCCCTTGGGACACCCTTAAGACCCTTTAGGACCCCTTTGAGAAACTGTGGGACCCTTTATAAGCCCCTCTGAATCCTGGAACCTCTGCTTCCCCCTCCCAGCGCCGTAAAACCCATACACAGAAAAATGTTTGTGAGATGCATGAGTAGAACAATTAACCATTGCAGTCCGCGGATTGCTGGCGCAGAAGGCGAGGGTCTCGTCGAGGCTGGTCGAGGTGCGTCGAGATCAGTCGAAACATGTTGAGGCGAGTCGAGTTGGTCGCGACGAGCCGAAACTGGCCGAAATGATTCGAGACAAACCGAGATGAGCTGAGGCGAGGGGTCTCAGGGGACTCGAGGAGCTCGGGAAGACCCGGGGGACATGGGTCCCCCTCCGGAATTCATCGGACTCTTTTGCGACCCAAGGGACCAACGCCCCCTCCGCCCTATCCCCTTAAACAATCAGTGCGAAATCAATAATTTGAGCAGTTTTTCAGCCCATGACGAACCTGCTCTTACTTTCTTTTTCACGATCCACAATATTAAAACGCTGGAGTTTTTTGGGCTGGAGTTCGTGTTTGTGATTTTGTGAATGGGTATTTTTTCTTCAGTCTGTGCTCGCTCCCGCGTGCGTGGACCATATGCAGCTTCTGGGGTTGACCTGGACTGCGTAGCTATAAAACCTTGTGACGCGTAGCGGTTGGAGTCTATCTAATCCGTGAAGCCATAGACCTTGTACCAATTTCGACGATACTGGCTGTGCGCACTGTCGAGCGTGCATGCTATTCATAGAGTTCTGGGTGGTTGGAGGCGGGGATTCGTTTTGTCTGAGTCTTTATCTTGCTTGAATAAATAGATTGTACCAAAAATAAAATAGACCGCGTAGCTGTGAACATAGTGTTGCGTTGCAGCCGGAGCTGATTTTGTTCGTGTAGCCGTGAACCTTGTACCAATTTCGACGATACTATTTGAGCGCACTGGCGTATGGACATAAAACTCTTGATATTCTTAGGGTTTGGAGGCGAGGATTCGTTTCGTTTCATCTGAGTATTTATCTTACTTAAATAAATAAATTGTATTTATACAACTAAACCGCGTAGCTGTAAATATTGTGTTGCGTTGCTGTCGGAGCTGATGTTGCCCGCGTAGCCACTGACCTTGTACCAATCTCGACGATGCTACCTGTACGCACTAGGGTGCGTACATATCACTCTTTATGTTCTAAAGGATTGGAAGCGAAGATCCGTTTCGAGTAAGCGTTTTTTCTTTTGCGCACTAGCGTGCGTCTGACATTGCTAAAATTTTCAATTTTTTTTTTATGTTGGAAGCGTTGTTTCGTTTATTCCTCGCACACTTAGGCGTGCGAGCCTACTGGAATCCATAATCATCGAGCCCTACGGGGGAGCCTATTATGACTCACGTTGAGGCTCTGGTGGAAATGAGGCTCAAATCAAATCAAAACTTGATAAGAAATACAAACATATATGTATAGAAAAATATATAGAATTATAATGCAGACATAAAATATATAACGAAACATTCACTCAAACATAGCGATCATGCCACGGAAATTACTGTTAAGACAAAGAACAGATAAGAGCAAACTTACCTTATTTTCCAGGAGCACGTCCAACTTTTTGCCTAGGGGATCCCTACACCCCACCCCTCCAGAAACTTGCTATAACACTATTCATACCAGAATCGAAAGGAACCAAGTGTACCCCAATAGAGCCATCTGAAGAAGAAAAAACATATATCAATACAAAACGTATCAAAATACAATAAGATGTAAAATGTTCATGACATAAAAATTGCCAATGTATATCCGAAAGCTGTCCGTCCGTACGTCAGAATGAGTCACCCGTAAGCCAAGTGATTAAAGGTACACCCTATTGCATTTCCAAATGAAACAAATGCTATTCTTACCGAACACGGCAAGTGATTAAAGGTTCACCTTACTTCCTGACCGAATGAATCAACGCTATTTCTATCGAACGCGGCAAAGTGAACAAAGGTATACCCTACTGCATACCCCGAGAGGAGTGCAAGTCAAGATGAGATCTTTATGTGACATTGATTGATAAAAAGGTCGTCCAGTGCCACTTTCATTTGGACTACAGGAGACAGTTCAAGGGAATGGATTTAATCAAACAATATCGATCGTGCTATAAAATACCACGTACAGACTACATGACTCACTACTAAAGAGAAAGATGTCAAACCTAGGTATGATAACGATTGAGCAACGATATCCTACTGTTACAACATCAAATACATAACATAATGTATGGGGTATAACCTTTGAAAACTAAATAGAATCGTTGTGAAAGCTCCTATTCAAATGTATCCTAAACTAACAGAACACGGTAATATGTATTAGGTCACCATTTCTTGCATAACTATATCGATTACGAATAACCCAAATAAATCAGGTTTGAGTAGTAAAAGTTTCTTTTCAAATGAGTCATACATAACAAAATATGCAAGCAATAAAAACATTGAAATTACAGGCGGCCTGTGAAACTATACAATACCATATAAAAGTAACCTATTAAAATGTTTCCTACACTAATAGCAGCCATCCTAATATTTATCATTATTTCTTACGAACAAACCAAGTCACAACCCGTCAGAAACTCGTAACGAGAGGAGTACATGTCGAGAAAAGATTGCTAAATGACACTGATATATAATGCCCTATATTATTCCTTCAATTTACGTATTTGGATCACTTATGCGCCTGACCTCCTACCCACCGCTGATTATGGCCTATCTTATTCCTTCACATTTCGTTTTCCGAACACTTTTGCGCCTGACCCACTCTCCTTACACACCGCTAATTATGCCTTATCTTATTCCTCCACATATGCGTTTTTCGGACATTTATATCTACTAATATTCGTAAAAAATGTCAACGACTTTGAAGAGGAGTCGCCTTGCTCACAAAAGCCCAAAGAAATAATGATTGGCTGGCCAAAAGTTGATATTTCGTTCAGTGAATTCGCTTGTTAACTGAAAAAGCTGCCTTAACTTGCGAAATACGTGTGGCACGTGGATTTATTTTGCCCAATACGGATTTGTGAGTGTGTCAACGACTATGGAAAGGGGTCGTCTTGCCCATAGCAGCACATAGAAATGATGATTGAGTGGCCAAAAGTTGATACTTCATTCAGTGAATTCCTTCGTGATCTGAAAAAGCCGCCTTAACTTGTAAAATACGTGTGACACGTGGATTTATTTGCAAAATAAGTATTCGTGGGGATGTCAATGACTTCGGAAAGGGGTCGTCTTGCCCATAGCAGCCCATAGAAATAATGATTGGGTGGCCAAAAGTTGATATTTCATTCAGTGAATTGTTTGTGATCTGAGAAAAAACGCCCTTTCTTGTAAAATTCGTGTAGCACGTGGATTTATTTGCTCAATAAGTATTTGTGAGAATGTCAACGACTCCGGAAAGGGGGCGACTTGCCCATAGCAGCCCAAAGAAATGACAATTGTGTAGCCAGAAGTTGATATTTCATTAGGTGAATTCTTTTGTTGATCTGAAAAAGCCGCCTTAACTCGTGAAATACGTGTGGCCCATGGATTTATTTGCCTAACAAGTATTTGTGAAAACAACGACGACTTCTAAGAGGAGTCGTCTTGCCCATGTCAGCCCATAGAAATTAAGATTGGGTGACCAAAAGTTGATATTTCATTCAGTAAATTCCTTTGTGATCTGAAAAGCGGCCTTAACTTGCGAAATAAGTATGACACGTAGATTTATTTACTCAAAAAGAATTTGTGAGAATGTAAAAGACTTCGGAGAGGGGTCGTCTTGCCCATAGCAGCTCATAGAAATGATAATTGGGTGGTCAAAAGTTGATATTTCATTCAGTGAATTCCTCTGTGATCTGAAAAATCCGCTTTAACTTGTGAAATACATGTGGCACGTTCATTTATTTTCCCAATAAGTATTCGTTAGATTGTCAACGACTTTGGAGAGGGGTCGTCTTGCCCATAGCAGCCCATAGAAATGATGATTGGATGGCCAAAAGTCGATATTTCATTCAGTAAACTCCTTTGGGATCTGAAAATGCCGCTTTAACTTGTGAAATACGTGTGGCACATGAATATATTGGACTAATAAGTATTTTTGAAAATATTAACGACTTTGGAGAGGGGTCGCTTTGCCCATTGTAGCCCAAAGAAATGATGATTGGGTTTCCAAAAGCTGATATTTAATTTAGTGAATTCGTTTATGATTTGAAAAAGCCGCCTTGACTTTTGAAATACGTGTGGCACGTGGATTTATTTGCCCAATCCGTTTTTTAAAGCATGTCAACGACTTCGGAAAGGGGTCGTCTTGCCCATAGCAGCCCATAAAAATGATGATTGGGTGGCCAAAAGTTGATATTTCATCCAGTGAATTCTCTTGTGATCTGAAAAAGCAGCCTTGACTTGTGAAATATGTGTCACGTGGATTTATTTGTTCAATAAGTACTTGTGGGAATGTCAACGACTATGGAAAGGGGTCGTCTTGCCAATAGCAGCACATAGAAATGATGATTGGGTGGCCAAAAGTTGATATTTCATTCAGTGAATTCCTGTGTGATTTAAAAAAGCCGCTATAACTTATGGAATACGTGTGGCACGTGGATTTATTTGCCCAATAAGTATTTGTGGGAATGTCAACTACTTCGAAAATGGGTTGCCTTGCCCATAGCAGCCCATAGAAATGATGCTTGGGTGGCCAAAATTCGATATGTCATTCAGGGAATTCTTTTGTGACCTAAAAAAGCCGCCTTAACTTGTGAAATACGTGTCGCACATGGATTTATTTGCTAGATAAGTGTTCGTGTGAATGTCAACAACTTAGGAAATGGGTCGTTTTGCCCATAGCAGTCCAAAGAAATGATAATTGGGTTGCCAAAAGTTGATATTTCATTCAGTGAATTCTTTTGTGATCTGAAAAAGCCGCCTCAACTTGTAAAATACATGTTGCACGTGGATTTACTTGCCTAATAAGTAATTGTGAGAATGTCAAGCACTTCGGGAAGTGGTCTTCTTGACCACAGCAGCTTAAAGAAATGATGATTGCTTGGCCAAAAGTTGATACTTCATTCAGTGAATTCGTTTGTGATCGGAAAAAGCCGTCCTAAGTCTTTCCCTTTCGAACGGTGTCTTTGGTTTGTCTGTAGTACGCGTGGGTGGCCCACTATAACCGTTTTCGCATAAGCAAGGGAGCTCCAAATTCGCTCAATCTAAAACCCCTCCCCCCTTCACTCTCTCTATTCGAAAACAGGGACATTTTCTCATTTCTAGCGGCGAGCTCGAATGTGGCCGAACGTGTCCAGATTTTTTCACGGTCGTCTGACCGACTCTCTTGAGGCGGGTACAGACTGACTTCGCTTCAGGGCAATTACACGCCTTGCAGCTAAGAAAAGCTGCCTTTCGGTTCAAAAACAAAACAGGATTCGCCATACCAAATTTTATCCATTATCGTTGACTGACTATTGAACTGAACTTGACTAGCGTACCATACTAACTCATACATTATCACACGCAGTGATTACCTTCAACGTTATTTATTTGGTTCCTCAATCTTTTTACATACTTATAGCCAAACATTCAAAAGCAAGTGGCGTCGGCAAATTGTAGCAGACAGGACCGGAGAGGGGAGGGGAAGAGTTGGTTTGGGCAGGGTACTTGAGCTGGAAATATTTAGCCCAGAAAGTGTTTACGACGGAAACAATTCTACAGATTCATTTTAGCTGGGAACTGTTTTGATCGAAAGTGTTTACGAAGGGAAGATTTTCAATCGAAAACTTGTATGTAGCATGGAAAGAAGATTGATCATATTGTTCATTGGCATGAAACGTTTTTGCTCAGAAAGGGAGTTGGGGTGAAAGTGTTTTGGATGGAAAGTTAATAGCATCGAATTATTCGGGATAGAAACTATTTACGACGGATTTTTCTTCGCTGGAAGTGCTTACGATCGAATCGTCTGCAGTGGGCAACTCGATTTAGTCGAATGTATTGCAGCCGGAAAATGTTTTGGGCGGAATCTGTTTAGAACGGAAAGTGTTTACACTGGAAATGATTTTATTTGCGTATATGGACGATGAAAAAAAATGCTCTACTTCATTTTTGTAAGGTTAGGTTAGGTTTGGTTTGGTTAGGTTACAGCTAAATATATACCATGCAACGACAACTTCCGGGGAAAATAAATTCCATCGTAGATTTTCCCGTCCTAAACACTTTTCGTTCAAAACCATTTCTGGGCCAAACTATTCGATCCTATACATAACGGTGTCCGATGATGTGGGGTAGTTTCCAGCTAGGAATCTTTCCATCGTAAAATTTTCGAGGCAAAATAATTCCAGCGTAAACACTTTCGATCCTAAGACATTCCGTGCTAAACACTTTCGGTTTTAAAAAAAATATTTGAAAAGGCGTACCAGCGTGTTGAAATTCGATCGTAAACGTTTTCCGTCGTATCAACATTCCATTCTATATTTTCAAGGGAAAGATATTCGCTGGTAATAGCTTTCCAGCCTAAACACATTCCGTTTAAAACTCTCCAGCCAAAACACTTTCGAGGCGGAATATTTCCGTCGTAAACATGCCAACCTGTGGTTTTACCCCTCTCGGCTGTAGGCCTGCTCAGCCGGTCACGGCGACCACTTCCTTACGAACAGGCGCATACACATGTTTATACTATGGAATTTTTCCCCACGGGTATAAAATGTATATATGTTTCCTACGCCTTGGAACTGATCCTGACGTATTTGAACACGGTATGTCGTTTTGGTCCTTGGAACTGATCCTGACGAATTTGAACACAGTATGTTACTTTGGTCCTTGGAACTGATCCTGACGTATATAAGCACAGTATGTCGCTTTGATCCTTGGAATTGAACCTCACGTATTTGAACACAGTATGTCGCTTTGGTCCTTGGAACTGAACCTGACGGATTTGATCACAGTATGTTACTTTGGTCCTTGGAACTGATCCTGACGTATTTGAACACAGTATGTCGCTTTGATCTTCGAAACTGAACCTGACGTATTTGAACACAGATGTTACTTTGGTCTTTGGAACTGATTTGAATACAGTATGACGCTTTGGTCCTTGGATCAGACCCTTGCATGTTGAAACACTTCACCGGCATATTTTTCATACGTTGGTAACTTCTCTACATTGTTTTAAAACCATTATAATCCTGTATATGATGAACGACGGTTTAAGTGCAAGGAACAATTCTTGGTGCTATGTGTGCAAACGAGGGCCCATTTTAGGAAAATGTTTCATATGCGACTCGACCACTCCAGAGCTACAGCAAAGCTCTAGACAAGAATCCACTGATTTTCAAAGCATTTAGTATTTATGTCTATAAACCAGAACGATTGCAACGTACAAGCCTCTCACTATTGGATGGTGGTAAGTGTGGTACAGTCACGAGATGCTGCAACATACAAGCCTCTCACTATCAGATGGTGGGAAGTGTGGTGCAGTCACGATATGCTGCAACATACAAGCCTCGCACTATCAGATGGTGGGAAGTGTGGTGCAGTCATGAGATGTTGCAACATAAATGCCTCTCACTTTCAGATGGTGGGAAGTGTGGTTCAGTCACGAGATGCTGTAACATACAAGCCTCTCACTATTAGATAGATGGTTGGAAGTGTGGTGCAGTCACGAGATGTTGCAACATACAAGCATCCCACTATCAGATGGTGTAAAGTGTGGTGCAGTCACGAGATGTTGCAACATACAAGCCTCTCACTATCAGATGGTGGGAAGTGTGGTGCAGTCACGAGATGCTGTAACACACAAGCCTTCCACTAGCAGATTGTGTGAAGTGTGGTGCAGTCACGAGATGCTACAACATACAAGCCTCTCACTATCAGATAGTCGGAAGTGTGGTGCAGTCATGAAATGTTGCAACATTCAAGCCTCTCACTATCAGATAGTGGGAAGTGTGGTGCAGTCACGATACGTTGCAACATACAAGCCTCTCACTATCAGATAGTGGGAAGTGTGGTGCAGTCACGAGATGCTGCAACATACAAGCCTCTCCCTATCAGATGGTGGGAAGTGTGGTGCAGTCACGAGATGTTGCAGCATACAAGCCTCTCACTATCAGATGGTGGAAAATGTGGTGCAGTCACGAGATGTTGCAACATACCAGCCTCTCACTTCCAGATGGTGGGAAGTGTGGTGCAGTCACGAGATGCTGCAACATACAAGCCTCTCACTATCCGATGGTGGGAAGCTGGTCCAGTCATGAGATGTTGCAACAGTCTAGGAAGGGTCGAAGCGTCGAACATTGTATAAGGCACATTTAGTTTAGACTTGTAAGTCCTGTTTTCTTTTACTTTGTGTCATGAAAATGATTGACAACAAATTGCAAACTTGATGTCGTAATCCTCGCTGCGACGAACAGCTCATGCAGCTGTTGGCTGTTTCATGCCGAGCACCAAGTATCTGGTATCAACAACCTTCATTCGATCCGTTTAATAACTTCTATTGCTGGCGTGTCATTTGACTTCATTGGAGACTTAATTATTGGCTTCGCTTCATGAAGCCCTCACAGCTGTGCCCTGTTGATGACTGCGGCGTCTGAAGTCCTTGTGAGAACGGGAAGGTAATTTGCTTGAAAGGGCAAGCAGCTGATAATGAGTTGAGTGGCAGTTGGGTGGCAGTTGGGTGCAGTGTTACTCCAAGGTAATTTCTTAATAAATATAAGAGAATATTATGCATATGCAACTGAAGGAAAACAACAGCAAAAAACAAACTATATGAAAGTTAAGCAAGCAGTGTCGATGTTGGTGAAGTGGAATTGTACATTTAAACATAAGAATCGTTATTCTCAATGAAAGGCAATTTTTCACTAACATCGTTCCTTTGATATATATGACGCATGTTCTAAAACATCTTCTGACAGCAATCAATCCCTGACTCGCTGTTATGCCGTCTCCCTGAGACCTAAACAACAATCCCTGACTCGCTGCTATGCCGTCTCCCTAAGGCCAAAACAACAATCCCTGACTCGCTGTTATGCCGTCTCCCTGAAGCCAAAACAACAATCCCTGACTCGCTGTTATACCGTCTCCTTGAGGCTAAAACAACAATCCCTGACTCGCTGTTATACCGTCTCCCTGAAGCCAAAACAACAATCCCTGACTCGCTGTTATACCGTCTCCTTGAGGCTAAAACAACAATCCCTGACTCGCTGTTATACCGTCTCCTTGAGGCTAAAACAACAATCACTGACTCGCTGTTATGCCGTCTCCCTGAGGCCAAAATAACAATCTCTGATTCGCTGTTATGCCGTCTCCCCGAGACCAAAACAACAATCCCTGACTCGCTGTTAAGCCGTCTCCCTGAGGCCAAAACAACAATCCCTGACTCGCTGTTATGCCGTCTCCCTGAGGCCAAAACAACAATCCCTGATTCGTTGTTATGCCGTCTCCCCGAGGCCAAAACAACAATCCCTGACTCGCTGTTATGCCGTTTCCCTGAGACCAAAACCACAATCCCTGACTCGCTGTTATGCCGTCTCCCGGAGGCCAAAACAACAATGTTTCCTAAAGTGCATTGCCTTAGTGCAATGCAGGCACTACCACCGCTCAGCTACCAATTCGCTGAGACACCGAATTGTAGGCACTGTTACCTTGCAGCTGAGACACTCTGCAGGCATTGAGATGCTGGAACTGTCAACGATGTGTCCTAACACAATGCAGGCACTGTATTACAGGCACTGTCACCGTCCAGCCCCAACACGCTGCAGGCCGTGTCACCGCTTCAGCATTTTTAGCAGCTGTGGAGCTGGACCTAATAATTTCCCGCTGGTCTGCTCCTGTATTTCCTGCAATTCGGGATTGCCTCCATGTTGGGTATTTTCTGTGCCAAACTTCGCAGACATGCAGACGTCGTAAAATATCTTCTAGCAGATTGGATGCATGACTATTTTATTCATTGGAACATCATTTTGCCCATCCACACAACAGGATTTGGCGGTACATGGTGTGAGGATAAAAGAGGTTTGGAGAGGTTCTGATGTTGCAGGGTAATGACGAGTTCCCTACAATGCCGCAAAGGATCAGCGAGTAAATAGTTGAACTAATAATAAAAGCTTCATTGAGAACCAAGATGGGCAGAGTACTGCAATTGACACATCCCACTTTGTGGTTACAATGATGCATAGACTCACAACACCAGTGGGAACATACTTACAAAATTACTGCACACATTGGAAAATAAGTTAAGGCACACAACTTTATCCAACCAAAGTAGGATAAAGCAGAGCAGATTGCAATGAGGATTTTATTTGAGGAACTCATAACTCGAGTCAAAAGGCCCTGTGCCGCTTAACGGAACATTACCTTGATATGATCTGACTGGGTATCAGAAAAAGCCCTGCTTGCTGACGTTTAGCGAGGGACCTGCACCAGCCGTCTAAATGTGTCATTATAACTCACTGTCAATTTGCTCACGCTATATCGGAAGAATTTTTTCCTCAGTGCATTACAATAAATCGGGTAACAATATGATTCGAAAAGCTGGATTTTAGTTTCTCTTGGTACAAACGAGAATTTTCATATCTGCATGTTACCGACTGCATTCTGCCGCGTTGTTTGCTTTGCAACTTCCTTGTCATCATTTTAATTTGCCGTGATGATGCGCCTAAACATTGAAATTCATCATAATCCAGTGCAACGCCACCTAGTTTCATCTCAGTCGATAGATAATAATAAGGGCCCTTCCGTCTAACTAGCAAACATACAGTTTATGAAGTGTTATATAGAATATCATGACTTTCAGTAAGATGCGACAGATATCAAGAAGCTTATGCAATGCTGAGTCGGTGCTATAACCACACCATATCATCATGCCGAGTCGGTGTTATAACCACACCATATCTTCTGCATAACTAAGATTGTTAACACAACAATAATTATTGGCGACCGGACAACCTCGGTTTTCTCTAATGAAAAGGTACTCCAATTCATCAGTGTACCCGTTGTACATCAGTTATGATAGCGGAACTTCCTGCCTACTTCCGTTTATGCAATGCTAAGTGAACGATTTTGAACTAAGCCACTGCGCTAAAAGTCCCTATCCCTAGTACCAGACAACAAGCAATTGCCTAATACGAAGTGAACTTTCCTCTCTCAATTAACTTCCTGAACACATTCCAATAATTTACCCTTTCAATGGTTATTTTTGTTTCGACACTCGTTCTTCCTTCTTTCTGAGAGCCGGGGAAGAACACCAAATCTTGATGGAGTTTAGAGAGAGACTGAGTCGCGGTGGTGCTTGGAGGCTGACTGTCGCGGTGGTGTTTAGAGGCATATGTAAAGCCGAAGACTCTATTGCCTTTCATGTAGCTCATTTCCACTTGGTTCTTCCAGAAGAGATATTTGTTTCTTAACATTATCAGATCTTGTTCTTTGTCGACTTCAGTCATAAGCTGGTCTGCCATCACAGGAGCAAAATTTATTTTGTGAGATCCAATGTGCATAACAGGGCATTTTTAAATGTTAACGTTCATTTGAAACTCATCAGATAATTCCACTAGTTTATTAAGATCCCTTTGGATAGATTCTGCCACAATCTGCTTTGTTACGGAGTTTACTGTCGTCACCAAATTTTGATAACTTGCTAACAATGTTGGTGTCGATGTCATTTTTATAGACTATAACGAAGAAGGACCCATGAACACTGCCCAGGGGTAATCCAGATGTTGCCGTGTCACTGACTTTTTATTTGGCTGACACAGACCCGTTGCTTGCGGCCCTTCGGCAAATATGTTCGAGCATATGTCCGAGTAGGGAGCTAGGTTAGTGCTTGGTTCACAAGGAAATGGGGATTGAGACAACATTGCTTTATTTTTCTTAGGCTGTTCAATCTTTACATGGAAGGAGTGGTCAGGGAAGTGAACGTGAGTGTTTTGGGTCAAGGATAAGAGCTGTTAGGAGTAAATGGGCAGAGTTTGCAGTTGAGCCAGTTACTGTTTGCAGATGATAAGTCATTGGAGGCAGATTCAATTTCAACTTTTCTATTCAGGTCAACAATTTTTTTCAGAAAGTGTCCTGACTGCTTCATGCAGTCGTGCCTCTATTATTTCATTTATGATTCGTAAAATGCATTCCTACATTGACCTCCAGAGTCTCCTCAAGATTAATTAGAAGTACCGACAGGAAGAGGGAGAAGAGGAATTTGAAACCCTATTCGGATTTTCGTGTAGTAGACAGTGTGGGGATTCTGTGCAGGCGATGTGAAGTCTCAGTAGGGGGAGGGAGCGGTGGAGTCCTGAGTGTGGGCGGTGTGGATCCCAGTGTCGTTGGCTTAGAGCCTCAGTGTGGCGGTGTGAAGCGCTAAAAAAATACAAAAATAAAAATCCTTTATTCACGAGAAGACTCGTGATAAAATGTAGATAGTCTGGAGCCACAGGGCTGGCGGTGTGGATCCTCAACTATGTGGGTGATGGGAACCTCAGTGTAGGCGGTCTGGCGCAACGGTTTAGACGGTGAGGAGTACCCGTGGGAGCGCTGTGGAGCACAAGTGTGGGCGGTGAGAAGCATTATTGTGAACCCTGTGGAGTAACTGTGTTGGAGCGTGAGTTGGGGCAGTTTGGTGCACCATTGTGGACGGTGTAAACTGTCGGTGTGAGAGGTGTGAAATATCAGTGTGGGCGGTATGGAGCTTCAGTGTGAATGGTGTGAAGCCCAGGTGCGGGCGGTAGGAAACCCCAGTGTGAGCGGCGAGGAGAACCAATTTTAACGATGTAAAGCGCCAATTGAACGGTGTGTAGCACCAGTATAGACGGTGTAGAGAACACTGTGGACGGTGTGGAGCACCATTGTGGACGGTGTGGAGCAGCAATGGAGACTGTGTAGAGAACAATGTGGACCGGGTGGAGAACCAGTGTGGACAGTGTGGAGCCCAAGTGTCGTCTGTGTGAGACGCATAGCTGACACTTGAGAGTGCTACTCAGGAATAGAAATACGAGTCATCGCTCGTGTTGTCCCGTGAGCGTTCGAGGCAAGAGGCCCAAACAAACACGGTGGTCGAAATCTCGACCTGCCCCGCGCTGTGAAGTCGGCCGTTATAATGGAGTGGGGAAACTGAGGGCTCTGTCTACAGGACAGACCATCCTTTTGATGGCCTTCTGTTGTGTAATATTGCCTGGTGTATAATGAAGAGTGTCACCGATGATGCAACTTTCATCATTGAAGCGGCGTGACAAACTCTACGCATAATTTAGTTTGAAAACGCTTGTTGGGAGGATTTGATTTAATTTGATTTGATTTGAGCCTCGCTTCCACCGGAGCCCCAACGTGAGTCATAATAGGCTCCACTGTAGGGCACGGTTTGTTGTGAGGAGTGTAATGTAAGTGATATCCCAGGCTGCTCAGTGTACGCCACGAAGAGTGATGTGTAAGTGCTATTCCAGGCTGTTCAGCGTACAGTCACGAGGAGTGATGTATAAGTGCTATACCAGGCTGTTCAGCGTACAGTCACGAAGAGTGATGTGTAAGTGCTATCCCAGGCTGCTCAGTGTACGTCGCGAGGAGTGATGTGTAAGTGCTATCCCAGGCTGTTCAGTGTACGCCACGAAGAGTGATGTGTAAGTGCTATCCCAGGCTGTTCAGCGTACAGTCACGAAGAGTGATGTGTAGGTGCTATCCCAGGCTGTTCAGTGTACAGTCACGAAGAGTGATGTGTAAGTGCTAGCCCAGGCTGTTCAGCGTACAGTCACGAAGAATGATGTGTAGGTGCTATCCCAAACTGTTCAACTGTTGAATCACAAATAGTTGACACGATAAGTTGCACAGAGGAAGTAATGTACACTTGCAGAATTTCTGCCGTACAAGTTCAAACAGGTATAATTTCAGTTTACGTTTGAAGGTAGCTATACTTTTACCCGTCCCTACAACTCACGAGCTCAGCTACCAACAAGCTGAGAATCCGTAGATGACACTTGGTTTACTTGCCTCACCAAACGAGAAGGACAAACTGTACCGTAGATACAAAAGGCATCACACCACTCGTAGCGATGAATTTAAACGATACAAATATGCGTTCACTAAACTGACAAATATTGCTCGTGAGAACTATACCCAAAATTTGATAGAGACCTCTCCAGGAAACAGCAAAAAAGTCTGGAAAATCATAGGTAACCTTCTAGGAAAAAATAGACAGAGTAATTCGGATTCAATTATTATTGATCATGAAGTCATCACTGATCCTCAAACGATTTCAAATGCTTTAAAGAAATAATAGTATTCATAATACTCCAAGTGATTCAATTATTAGCAACAACATCACTTCTAAACATTATTTAGAGAATGCAACTCTTGAACAGCCAATCTTTAACCCTACCGACCCAAACGAAGTTTAAGCAATCATTAATGAATGAACAAATAGTTGCAGCACTGGCTGGGATGACATCCCAACCAGTGTAATTAAAGCTATATCTTGGACTATTGTAGCTTCATAGACCCAAAATATAAATAAGTCTTTCATGCAAGGAATTTTTCCTGATACACTCAAAAATCATTAAATTAAGTCCAATATATAAAAATATAAGAAACAGACATATATCAGTCCTGCCCGTCCTAAGCAGAGTTTATGAAAATTTATTTTATGCTAGACTATATACTCATTTTGTCTCAAATAACCAACTTGGCCAAAATCAATTTAGCTTCCAGGCTTTCAGGAATACAGAGCATACTCTATTAAAATTTGCTGGAGATGATGTTGATGGGTTTGATAGTGAGGAAGTGACCGATGCAACTTTGATGGATCTAAGCAAAGCTTTCGATTGCGTGAATCATGAGATTTTGGTTGCGAAATTAAAGCATTATGGAGTTAGTTCCATTTATAAGAGCTGGATAAAAAGTTATCTTCTTGATAGAAAACACCTAGTGAGTTGGAATAAGCATCATCATCTGTCAGTACATTAAATATAGGAGTACCGCAGCGGTCGATCCTTGGGCCTTTGCTCTTCTCTGTATGCTCTTCTCTGACAACCTATCGCTGTAAACACTAGCGATAGGTTGTCCTGTGTACTTTTTTGCAGATGTTACTTCTGTATATTCGACTGAGAAAAAAAATTGAAATTGTCTTACCACTCCTGCTAATATAGCCATATTCATCCCTTTCTGACGTATTGTGTAAACTTATGTGTGTCATCAGAACACTATCACAATGTAGCAGACGTGACCACACGCTGCCTCTCTTTTGTCAATGGAACATCCTCCCACTGCGTCAAATCATCAAGTTTTCCGCTGCGGTGTTTGTCAACAAAGCTTTGAATCATTTAACTTACATTGATAACGTAAAATAATCCTATGTATGATCTTCGCAACAATGCGGATTTGCGAATTCCCAAAAACTCGTCAACACAGTTCCGACTATTTTTCAAATACAGATATGCTAAAACCTGGAATTCGAATACCATAGATATAAGGACGGGTAGAAGTATAGCTATTTCCAAACGTTAACTAACATTATACCTGTATGAACTTGTACGTGGAGCAATTCTTGAATTGTAATTTACTTCTGCTATGCAATTTACCGTGTCAACTATTTAGGTTTCATCAGTTTTATTTTATAAATGCTTTCATTTTTTTTTCTCGCTTCTTGTGCTCAAATTTCCAATTATCTTGTTCATGTAGAAATCAGTTCATTTGTTGTACCCATCGATTATGACTCACTGAAATATATCTTTACCGTGTGTTAGTTTCTGTAGTTAGTTTCAAATGGTTGTCATCGTACGCCAAACAATGTGTGAGTAATGTGATAGACAACCTCATGTCGAACATTTTCTGCTCCCAAGCTTTTTAGAAAATGAAAAATGACACGGACACGGACACGGATGCGGACGCGGACACGGACACGGACACGGACACGGACACGGACACGGACACGGACATGGACATGGACATGGACATGCACACATGAACATGCACCATGCACACATGCACACATGCACACATGCACACATGCACACATGCACACAAGCACACATACCAGTAGGTCCTGTAGGTGTGTTCTAGGTGCAGTGCGCCCTCGGTCATGCTGGTGCACCGTCGACGTCCTCAACAGCAGCTCCACCGCCACCCAACTCGAGGTCCCCGCGAAGTCGCGAGTAGGAAGAGGGATTAGGTAGATGCCAAGTCTGGTGGGGGACGGGTTGGAAAATTTCCGTCCACCCTTATTAGAGCCAGCTGGTCGAGTATGCTGTTGCTCAGTGAACGGACACTGTAGTGGGGCATGTTGGGCTGGTCAGGCACGTTCCTCAGGAGCCTGTCAAGCACCCGCTTGAAGTCCACCGCCGTTTTGCACTCTTTATCCCGTACCCGCTGCGGGAGCGAGGTAAAAAGAGCAGGCCCCCGATAGAAGAGCGACGTCACCCAATGTGAGACCACTCGTCCGAGTGCTCTTTTGTTGATTCGTCCTCTTCTTGGTTTCCATTCTTCTTTTATCGCTGAGCCGCCGTCCAGGTTTGGTACAAGGCCACGAAGTATTATGCACACATGCACACATGCACACACGCACACATGCACACATGCACACATGCACACATGCACACATGCACACATGCACACATGCACACATGCACACATGTACACATGCACACATGCACACATGCACACATGCACTTATGCACTTATGCACTCATGCACACATGCACACATGCACACATGCACACATGCACACATGCACACATGCACACATGCACATATGCACACATGCACACATGCACACATACACACATGCACACATGCACACATGCACACATGCACACACACGCTCTCGCACACTCTCAAATATACCTACACACACACACACACTTACCCTCTTCCACAAACATGCATACATCATAGGAAAAAGTACACAGTAGTAGTTCAATTCAACAAAACGATGCTTCAGGTTCAAAATGAAAAACCGTTTTTAAAAAGCCTACGAAATTTTTACACGGTCAACTAAAGTATTCAAAGATAAGACTTCTAGATGCAGAGATTCAAGGATAACTAGTTACAAACGTAATAATACTCTACGTTTTTGCCCTAACGCATAAAGTTATGTGAAGGTTAGATTGACACAATAATGTATAGGCAAGTTTGAATACAGGAAATATTTATGTTCCTACAGGAAAGCATTCAAATAAATAAACCAATTATATTTGCTCACGTCATACGCACGATACACGCTAGCGAACTAAGAACTTTCATGAGTAGTCTATGACAAGAAAGTTTTTCCGCGTGGAATTCTACCCAATATGGATTCTTGTAATAAAATCAATATACAGAGCGGTAAAAAACGAGAGGTACAATCTTTGACAGTAGGTAAAAGCACCCAAAATAAACACTTGATCGTGATTATCAAAAAACTCTAAGCTACCTAGTTTTTCAGATCCTGAGGTGTCATATTTTCAGCTACATTTTCCGCTCTATAAAATGTTTGAAGATGCTTGTCTGTCATATATACATTTGGCAATCGAGCTATGTTGTCTGCGCTATGCCATATGGAGTGAAGTGATGCATAAATAAAAAATAAACGATTTTGCAGAATATTAAAGGTTAATTTCATATACGATTTAGATTATAAGTTAAAACATGATCCCTCAGTATCTGGGAACTAGTAGTTAAAGTTTCGATTTTCCCGGACCAGCGTTACTTTTTGGTGCTTCGACCGACTCTGAAAGTTTTTCCTCCATTTTCTAATACCACGTACAGTGAAAAAATTATCATCGAACCCTTCTTCGTCACTGTTCAACTGAAATAGTATTTTACAAAACAGTGTAATCAAACAATCTAACGCAGTACCCATAAATAAAATCTAGGATCTCTCCAACAACTGAAACATTAACCTAAAATTTATTAGTTAATCGATTCTGTAATTTTTTTGAACTATGAGTCGTGGTTAACTCCCTTAGAAAGTAAGGTAGGTATTCCACAGCCTCGGGACGGCAACATACACGGAGTGTTGGGGAAGCGACGGACGCTGATAGGTTACAACAAAATTTGACTCCGATTCTACAGATACAGATACATACACTAGGCTGCATTCCCCAGAAAGGGGGGTGACCGACGGCAAAGCGCACCTCACACCCTCATACGCTCACACTCACACAACTTAGCCCTTTTGTGCTAAAGGGTCCGGCCGGTACCCCCTCATCATACACTCTGGGTCACGAGTGCAGTCCGGGGATCCGTTGTCAGCAGCAGGGCCCGACAGTTCTCACTGATTTACCCCCGCCGAGTCATAATGACCGCCCTTCCCCCTCTTCGACCATCCCGACAACGAGATGCCAAGGACGGGAAAGCACATCAGAGCAGCGTCAAAATGAACCATTCAAATCTACCCTATTCGTCTTGCCATCTTTGAGGATGGATTTTACAGAGAACGGGATTCCTAGTCCCTTCGCTCCACCCTTTTGAGTCGACTTTTACGACACGCAGGGGTTACGGTAGCCCGATTCTACTCCCGATTACGGGGCGCCCTTTTAGTCGCCTTCTACGACACGCGGTGGATACGGTAGCAAGATTCTAACGCCCCGGCTACAAGGCTCAAATTTTTATGTAACTGAACAATAATATTTCCGATCCTGGTAGTAAGAACCATTAGAAGATTAAACATTTGATCGACATTCGAACACAAATTGCTTCATTGTGATGAAGACAATGGTATCAAGATTGCTAATAGGAGACTAAGACGTTCGACACACGGAACACACCAACAGGACCTGCAGGTCATGACACAGAGTTCCAAAGAATAGAGATTGAAATTGGTGAGACAATTCGATGTACTCTACAACCTCGTGCCGACGAAGGGCACAGCTTCAGGTATGAGAGACGTGACCGATCAGGCATTTAGAGATTAGAGACCTGCTCATAAAATCCGATTCTAGTAAGGTAATTTTTATTGACAGGAGGAAATCCTCGAGGAAATTTTGTCGTAAATTCATGAACTGCAAGTTGGTAACGGCGGGTGCCCTTCAATTTAAGAATTGCTGCTCTTCGGAACAAAGGATCTGTGAAGGCTAAAAGGTTGCTTAATAAAGATGTAAATAATTTCCTTTTGAAGCGATCGCAAAGCGCTAAAGTGGTCAGCATAAGTTCCACCCCAAAAGATATTTTGGAAAATTAGAGATCACGCGGCTGCAATATGAATTTATCATGGCCTTCTTCGGAAGAACACGTGAACGGATTTTTCACAATACACATCAGATTTAGACAATTTTGACCGAGTTCCAAATTAGTCTCATTAAATTGTATATCTCTGTCTTCATTTACATCATGAAATTGTCCAGAAGCCCGAAAATCCCTTCCTTGTGATGAAAATGTACCTTCAAGTCGGGATTTTCACCTTGTCTACGGTTTAAAAAATATAACAAATGTTTTGCCAACATTTACTGGCTGCCTATTGACGAGAGTCCAGTGCTTAATTATAGTGAGTTCAATATCAAGTTCGGTTATCAGAGTTCCATAGTTGCCATCCTTGACTGAGAGCGTCTCATCGTCGGCAAAGAGAACAGATGAAAGTTAAGAAAAAACATTTGGGAGAACGTTAATACAAAATTTTCGGAACACTAGTATACTAATTAGATCATTGAGAATCCATCTTTGCACATTGCTGATGATTTAACAGATAGCCCGGCATCCAATCCATTGAGGAAGTAAGTTTGTATTTCGCACCACATGTGCTTTGTTGAAGTTTGCAAGGATGTACTTGCGTAACATGGCGTATATATGCACACAAATATGATCTGACGATATACAGAAAAAGTATAGAGTTATTCAGTAGCAAGTTTCCTTTTTGACAACACACAACTCTATACCATAGCTGCAAACACTGATATATTCTACCTTTTCTATAAAAAATTGAATTACATGCAGATAAGATAGAAAAGGTAAAGTTTCGGTCTTTAACAGAGTGGAACTCTGCTGTAATACCGCTCTGCCATGATCTAAACTCTGTCACCTTCCCCCCTCGTCTCTGACCTTGTGACGTGAGTCATAGTCTCTGACCGTGTGACGTGAGTCATACCCTTAAATGAAGCAGGAACACACACTAAGTCTTGACTCACTGAGCCACGTCTCTGGAAGAATAATTCTGCCTGGTTGCCTCTGAAGAAACTACAGCATCAGAATGAACTGCTCAATATTTGCATTGAAGCTGCGAATGTTGAAATGTATGACTAAAGCGTAATTTATGAGGCTGATGAATATCAATTCGCCTATGGTCTAAAAATTGCCTCGTGATGGTTCGTACAAGATGCAAACTTCACGTCACAACATCACGCTACCACATCACGCTACCACATCACGCTACCACATCACGCTACCACATCACGCTACCACATCACGCTATTACATCACGCTATCACATTCTGCTACCACATCACGTTACCACATCATGCTACCACATCACGCTACCACATCACGCTACCACACCACGCTAGCACATCACGCTATCATATCGCGCTACCACATCACGCTACCACATCAAGCTACCACATCACGCTACCTTATCATGCCACTACATCACTCTGCCACATCACGCAACCACATCACGCTACCACATCACGCTACCACATCACGCTACCACATCATGCTACCACATCACGCTACCACATTACGCTACCACATCACGCTACCACAATACGCTACCACATCACGCTACCACATTACGCTTTCACATCATTCCGCTACCACACAAAATGTACTCTCCGTCCATTAATTTCATGAATTCCCTCGAAAATCGGACACGGTTGCTTGGCCACATAGCTATCAAACACGGGACATGGTTGTTTTGTCGACATGGCTACCAAACATGGGACATGGTTGTTTTGTCAACATGGCTATCAAACACGGGACATGGTTGTTTTGTCGACATGGTTACCAAACACGGGACATGGTTGTTTTGTTAACATGGCTTCCAAACACGGGACATGGTTGTTTTGTCTACATGGCTACTAAACACGGGACATGGTTGTTTTGTCGACATGACTACCAAACACGGGACATGGTTGTTTTGTCGACATGGCTACCAAACACGGTACATGGTTGTTTTGTCGACATGGCTACCAAACACCGGACATGGTTGTTTTGTCGTCATGGCTACCTAACACGGGGCATGGTAGTTTTGTCGACATGGCTACCTAGCACGGTACATGTGGTTATGTCAACATGGCTACCTAACACGGGACATGGTGTTTATGTCGACATGGCTACCTATCATTGGACCTCGTCATTATGTTGACAAAGCTACGTAAAAAAGAAATAATTTATGGTCCTTCACAGCAGCGTATCCAAACACATAATACAAATAATTCCACTTATAACTGGCACATAGGGTCCGCTCGAAAAAAACTAGATCCGGCAACAGTGGGGCACCTGAGATAAAGGGATCCGGGGTGTTGCTAATCCCTAGAGATAAGCACGAACAAATGTATACAAATATTTAAAGGGTGTATAAATGGAACACAAATGAAATACCATAGGGGTTTAATATTCGGAGGAAATTTTTCTTTCAGATTAGACAACATATAAAGACTAGATAATGGTTGTTTGCTGGCGTAGACAAGTTCAAGTTCAATTCTAGATAATTGAGTCAAGTCGAGCTTCTCAAGAACCATCGCGCGAAATACCTGTCAAAGTTTGACCGATGCCGCCTTACCGGCCACCACAATCATCTTACCAGCTCAAAGAATGATATTGCAAACCAAACCTGAGTCAATGGATGACGTACCATCACCAGCATTGTTTCTTCATCCCTCATGTGCTGCCGGCCAGACCTGAGCCAACGGATGAGGTATCATCACCAGCATTATATTTCTTCTTCCCTCGTGTGCTGCCAGCCAGACCTAAGCCAATGGATGAGGTACCATCACCAGCATTATATTTCTTCTTCCCTCGTGTGCTGCCAGTCAGACCTAAGCCAATGGATGAGGTACCATCACCAGCATTATATTTCTTCTTTCCTCGTGTGCTGCCAGCCAGACCTAAGCCAATGAATGAGGTACCAGCACCAGCGTTATGTTTCTTCTTCTCTTGTGTGCTGCCGGCCAGACCTGAGCCAATGGATGACGTACCATCACCAGAATTATGTTTCTTCTTCCCTCGTGTGCTGCCGGCCGGCTCTTTAGTTAGGTGTGCAATACGTAGATTTACAAAGGCTGTGCTGGGGATTTTAACAATTGAAAATCTCACACGGTGCCAGAAACGAATGAGTAGCTATGATCTTTGAGACTGCCACTCAATGCTCGCAGTCGCAGTGCTCGTAGTCGCAGTGGTCCAAGTTACAATGCTCGTATATGCACATTATCATAGTCGCAGTGCTCGTAGTCGCAGTGCTCGTAGTCGCAGTGCTCGAACTTGTAGTGCTCGTACCTGATGTTCTCATAGCTGCTGTATTCATATCAACAGTACTCTTTGGGACTGTGCTCGCAGCTGCAGTGCTCGTAGTCGCTGTGCTCGCAGTCGCAGTGATCGTAGCCACATTACACGTAACCGTACTGCTATTATAGGAAGTGCTTGTAGCTGCACTGCTCGTAGTCGCAGTGCTCGTTGCTGCAGTATTCGTAGCTACGGTGCTCATAGTCACAGACTTATAGTTGCAGTGCTCGCAGCCACAATGCTGGTAGCCTCAGTGCTTGTATCCTCAGTGTTAGTAGTTGCCGTGCTCGTAGCTGCTATGTTTGTAGTCACAGTACTCGAATTTGCAGTATTCATGGTCACAGTGCTCATAGTCACAGTACTCGTATTCCCAGTTCTCGTATTCCCAGTGATCGCAGCCACAATGCTCGTAGCTGCAGTGCGCATATATGCAGTGTGCAAATATGCAGTGCTTGTAGCCTAAGTATTCGTAGCCGCACTTGAGGTCGTAGTGCTCGTAATCGCACTTTTAATCGTTGTGCTCGTACTTGCAGTGCTCATTGTCGCAATCTTCGGAGCCGCCCTTGTAGAAACAGTGTTCGTAGCCTCACTTGTGGTAGCAGTGCTTGTAGCTGCACTCGTAACCTCAGGGCTCGAAGCCGTAACTGAAGTCGCAGTGCTTGTAGCCGCACTTATAGTGGCATTGCTCGTGGCCGCAGTGCTCGTTGCCGCACTTGTAGTCGTCGTGCTTGTAACGGCACTTGTAGTGGCACTGCTCGTAGCCGCAGTGCTCGTTGCTGCACTTGTAGTCGCAGTGCTTGTAACCGCACTTGTAGTCGCAGTGCTTGTAGCCGCAATGGTAATTGTAGTGTTCTTAGCCGCATTTTTAGTCCAAGTGCTCGAAGCCGCAGTGACCATAGCCGCAATGCTCGTAACCGCACTTGTTGTCGCATTGCTTATGGCTGAAAGACTCGAAACCGCACTTGATGTCGCGGTGTTTGTAGCCGAGGTGCTCGTAGCCGCACTTGTAGTTGCAGTGCTCGTAGCCGCAGTGCCTGAAGCCAAAGCGCTCGTAGCAGCACTAGAACTCGCAGTGCTCGTAGCTGCACTTGCAGTCGCAGTGCTCATAACCGCACTTGCTGTCGCAGTGCCCGTAGCTTCAGCCGCACTTGCAGTCGCAGTGCTCGTAGCATCGGCCGCACTTGTAACCGCATTGCTCGTAGCCGCACCATTTGCAGTCTTTTTGTTGCTCGTAAACCTGTTGTTAATTTGGTCAGCCGTGCAATGGTCTCAGTACAGTCATACACTGTTCATTACAGTACAGTCATATACTGCGTGGCCAAACGGCCAATAACAGAACTGTAATAAAATGTCCAGAGTGCGGCTTGTGTTCGGGCAACTTTTGTTCCAACGGGAAGGTTGGAGCTAGGCACTTGGAGTACCTGCTAGGCAGTTGGAGAACCTGCATCTCTGAGGTGCGTCATCCAAGATTCTGTTGCACTAAATGTTGTCCATTTTCACCTGCACCTCTTAAAGATAGGCTATTATGTGTCCTGAGCCAATGCGACACGTTTAGCTGCGATGTTACTTACAGAGGGACAATGCAGGACATTATATTCATTATTTATATCTCTGTAACACTTCAATCATTGTTCCTCATCTGATCTTAGAGCAACGAACAGAATGTGAACAACTTTTTCGAAAAGCTGTGTTCAAATGACCAACTCTTCAGAGCAATTGACTTATGGTAAGCAGCATATCTAGTTAAGAGGTTATTGTTGATCTTTGGTACATTTACAATTACATCGATTATCAAAGCGTCGTTTTTTGTAATTAGGTGCTGCCATTCTGGTCACAAACACCGTTTAATGACACACGTAGTCACTTAATTGTTTCAAAGCAGATAACACTTATACCCGAAGAGTCATCCAATAAAGGGTTTGGCCCAGTTTGTCATCCGGCGCTCACAGGGTATCATGGGAATTGTTTTAGTTTTTATTTTGCGTGCGGGCAGCAACGTAAACAATAATAACAAAAAAAATCGTTTTGCTGTTTTTTCTTATCCATAATACTGGAATGTTTACAAAAATTCAAACATATTTTAATATTTTTAATTGATTTTAGCAAGGTAGATAAAATACTAGCAATAACAGAGCAAGTGGCCATGATGATATTGACTGAGGTGCAGTGTAAGTGAATCACCACAAGCCCCTCTCCTGTATCTTTGAAACGTACATTTGTGATCACTTATGACATCAAGAGGAGAGAGCTGACTTGCTATCATCCCTCCCTTTTTGCTGGAGTCATTGTCAAGATAAATGCATTGCCAAACGAAGAGAGTTTAATAGCCGACATCATGAACGTCTCTCGGGATGAATCCACTGTTCAAACAAGATACATATACAGACGATACGGACTCAAGGCCAAATACCACAGAATTGGGGTGACCAACGGCAAGACGAACCTCACACTCCTCACATGCACTCACACACATGCCAAACTACAGTCCCTTACCACTAATGTGTCCGGCCAGAACCCCGCAACAATCACTTTGGGTCAAAAATGAGGGTCGAAGTCAATGTCAGCAGCAGGGCTCAACAGCTTTCACTGCTCTACCACTGTTGCGTCAGCCCGCCTCCTCCCTCTACCCACGTTCATTTCGTTTCTCGACGAGACGAAATGGGCAGGAAGGTACATCAGGTCGGCGCCGAAACTCATCATCCACTGCACGTTTACTCGCTACCTCCACCCTGAATATGTCATGCTAACTATGCAGATAGTTTCAAATTGGTGTCATCGTACGCCATAAATTGTGTGAGTAATGTAATAGACAACTTTATGTTGGACATTTCCTGCTCCCAATTTTTTATTATTAAATGTTAGTTGAAACAGTAAATAGTAATGATAAAGTGAACGTCAGCGATCAGACTTACTTCGCTTATTTATATCAAAATCAATGGTCCAATGTAATGCTTTCATCCGTCTCGACATATCGAAATGTGGAGAGTAGAGGATGTCCTCCAATCAATGTCTATCGGCTGGTCCTTACTCCTCAACCCTAGTTATAAGTTATATTAAATTCATCTAATTGTGGGGATTATTTCCCTTCCCACATTTAACATACACTTTTATCCATTATAATACACATTTTGATAATTGACACTGGTTTACACCTTCGAATCAAACAATCGGGTATGTAGCCAACACTTACGTCACTTGTGTATTGGAACTTACTTGGATTTTTTT
>SDVV010000774.1:0-28930 GCA_016164225.1 Gammarus roeselii
GTATACTCCTTTACATCTCCATGCATGTCAATGCATTATATTAGACATCCGAGACGATCCTTACAAACTGATGCATGCTCAAGAATCCTCTACGCCAAAATGATTCTTATCTCTATTCCTGGCCGCCCTCTCGCCTGGCAGCTACCCTCCCCCGGCAGCCCTTAATATTATGGCGAGGGATTAGCGTTCTTCGCTTAATTACTAACCATAAAACTGCTTAACGGGGGCCTGACTCCTCGCCGCCCGCGGGCGGATGATATTTCGACGGTAATGAACCAAGATTAACGAGAACGATTGTCATTAGCTTGCTGATCTTTGCCTCCCTTGCCGGGCCCTTGCGATCAGGGTCTGATTAGAGCAGCTGATGATTGGAGACGATAGGGTGATTGATCATAAATCTGTTCATATTTACTCTTGCAATTAGCTCTGATCCACTGAGGGAAAGGGTCAGTTCACTTTAACTCCTGTGAGGTTAGTAATCAAGGGATCTCTTTTCCACTGAGGGAAAGGGTCAGTTCACCTTAACTCCTGTGAGGTTTATAATCAAGTGATCTATATTCCACTGAGGGAAAGGGTAAGATCCCCTTAACTCTATTGATGGAAATAATCAAGTTATTTCTGCTCCATGGAAGTAAATTGTCACGTGATCTTTAACTCCAGCGAGGCTAATAATTAAGTGATTTTAACTCCCCTTAGGGAACTGTTTTATCTGAATTCTGATGAGTCTAGTAATTAAATGATATTTTTCTCCTAGTAGTGAGGCAATGAACAGTTTATCTTTTCACATCTGAGGGAAATACCCGATCAATCTCTTCACCTCTAATGGAAGTACTCAGTTGATGTAGGGGAAATAATCATGCCTTATATTGATCATGCGTAAGGTGCAGGTAAGCCAAAATACCTGTCGTGTGCAACCTTCCCATGATTGTGAATATTGATTATCTTCCTACACTCGGTGTATCGTCGCCAGCGCCCCTCGGGCTATCGGCGGAGTGATGCAAAGGCCTCCATAAAAGAGATGGCAAGCGATTAATGCTGAAGCAGCAATGCATATTAATGGAGGCTTGATGGCGACTAGGAGACATTCTTCCCGGCAGACGCTGATATTTTGCGTGCATTATTTTAAGAGATCAGAACATAAATAGGCTCTGATAAACGACCCGTAATGATGGATGCCAGGACCTGGCAAGGAGATCAGAGGCATCACGTCGTCTATTGATAAGGTATTGAATACCATGCATAATATTTTAGGTTTGTGGTGGACAGTATTTGTTGGCACATGAGAAATATTAGGTGAAGACCCTTCAACTGACAATCAGACCTCGTTTCCTCCAGGAGATAACCTGGAAGCTGTGTTATCTCTGGGGTAACCAATGCAGTCCTTCAACACATCTTTGTGAATTATCGGATATCTGTCGCTCCCGTTACCCCTCCGAGTGTCTACTGTTGCAACTCAGAGTGTCTCTGTCTCCCCGTCTACTGTTGCCACTCACAGTGTCTCTGTCACCCATGCCAGCTGTTACCCCCCGAGTGTCTCTGTCTCCTTGTCTACTGTTGCCACTCAGAGTGTCTCTGTCTTCCCGTCTACTGTTGCTACACAGAGTGTCTCTGTCACCCTTGCCAGCTGTTGCCCCTCCGAGTGTCTCTGTCACCTCGTCTACTGTTGCCACTCAGAGTGTCTCTATCACCCTTGCCAGCTGTTGCCCCTCCGTGTGTCTCTGTCTCCCCGTCTACTGTTGCCACTCAGAGTGTCTCTGTGAACGTTGCCAGCTGTTGCCCCTGAAATTGTTTCAGTCGCTCCGTCCTCTGTGCCACTACGTTTGTCTCTCTCACACTCGTCTCATGTACTCCTAAGTTTAACCCTAGGAATTGATCCTGCCTCACCTAGTGGCGTCTAATGATCTGCACTTCATAAAGTCGTAACTGGGAATCTTACACGTTGTCTTACAACGTTGATATTTTTCTGATAATCCGGAATTGAAAATTTTCCAAGGCCCCTCGACCTGTTGTCTAACACTTGAAGGATTTTATCATAGCCCTACCGCTTTCTTTCCAAGAAGAAGGGGGGGGGGGTTCCGTAGCCCTCGCGGCATATTCCCGTCAAAGGGGATTTTGCTGACGCGGCGCCAAATTATGCATCGGCCCGTCTCTGCTCTCCAAACGATGATCGTCGATAAAAGGATTACAGACTGGCCTTATTATGAGAACAGCTCGTAGAGAAAGACTCGTCCTGTCGCTTTTTTCTTCAGATGTCCTCGCCGTAGGGTGGGTCAGAGGATACGGGCCTTTAACATGTGCTCGTACAATCCTCTAACACACTGCTAGTGAGATGCCAGCCCTGTGATGTGGTGGGCATGATGAGGCCCACAAATGAGCAGAGAAGTGATTGAATAGAATGTTTGGCAGCCCAGGTCTGACTCACGAGTTAGACCCTCGTTGAGTGATGACCAGAACAGCGGTCAATGCTTCGTTCTACTGTGATAATGAACAGCTACGGTTTGTGAGATCTCCCGTTCTATCCCCACCACTCGGCGTACGGCTTATGTCAGTATAGAAAATACCAAAGTAAATGCAGTTGGTTCTGGATTTTACATAATAATTACACCTTAGGAGGCTTGCAAGTGAAAAGCAATTGATAGAGTGAACGCAGTAAAATTTCATTGAGGTAATTTTTTCATTGTTTAAGCCTTCACTTTAACACTACAATGTGCAAGGTGCTGGTTGCGACCATCCATTCCATGCCAGGGGCTCCTGTCAGATGATGTCCTAGTCTTGGCCTCAGTTCCAGAACCGCTGTCGACTCCAATTACAACTCCGGTTCCAGCCGGTTCCTATCCCGTTCCAGGCTCAGTTAAAGCCCCAGTTCCAGCCTCAGTGTCAGCCTCGGTTCCTGCCTCGGTTCCAGCCTTGGTTCCTTCGCTGGTTGCACTCGAAGATCCAGTCCAGGATTCCAGTTCCAAATTGCTAGTCTTAGCTCGCCTGTCTTGTCTTAGCTCGCTTGTCTTGTCCTAGCTCGCCTGTCTTGTCATAGCTCGCCTGTCTCATTTAAGCTTGCCTGTCTTGCCCTAGCTCGCCTGTCTTGTCTTAGCTCGTCTGTCTTGTCCTAGCTCGCCTGTCTTGTCTTAGCTCGACTGTCTTACGTCGCCCTATTCGTTCTTCATGCTTACCATCAAATTGATCAAGCAGTGATCTTATTTGCTTCCCCGTCGTCTATTACCATTGCGTCCAAACACAAATCCGTGTTACTTAAATTACAATGTAAATATACCCCAGGGGGTCTTTCAAAAAAAAATATGTTTAAATAGAGATCAAACTTGCCGCCAGCAAAACCACTTTTGTTTCTCTTATTTGTGTTCACTTGTTGTCTAGTCCTTCAAACACGAGAGGCTGGACAATAAATGAGGGAATGAATAAATGAATTGATGTAAGTGTTCATAAATATCATCAATAAACATTTATACCGCGGTGATTTTAATTAAATGTTTCCAGCTTAGAGAAGTGGCGACAAGGCAACCTGCCGCCTCCTGAAGAGGGTTAGCAGAAATGAGGCGGAGAGAGGACGGAAAAGGAGAGGGGGGGGAAGCAGGTGAATGGTAGGGCGAGGAAGAGTGAACAAATGACGCTACATCACCGCAAAGGGGAGGGGTGCAAATGCCACCTTGCAAATGATGAGAATGAAGGAAGGCAGAGGATGGACTGATACTACAGTCGGAAAAAGCGGAACCCTAAAAATAAAATTATTCGATAGAAGTCTCTGCATATTTGTGCTAACTTTTTGAAAGAATTTAACAATCTTGTGCATCCCCAAACAATTTATCAAAAAGTTTCTATAGAAATTAGAGTTTCAGATCGCAGGATTAAATGCGTTATTGATTATCAATATTTAAAAGCTAGGGACTGAAATTACCAACATCAAACAGAACGTTACCAGATATGGTAGCGTTACCTACATATATGTTTGGGTTACCTATACATATGCTTGTATTTCTGATTTACTGACGCTTATCTTCGATATAATAAAGCAAAAAGCATTGATCAAATATGGTAACTGTTTACTCGATTCGCGAGAGATGCTGTACCGACAAGGTCAAGCGGTAGGTCCAGCTTAATCCCCCATTACTGGGTCAAGGGTTCGATGCCCACCTAGTTGTTTCCTCAGGACCTGTCCCATAGCCACCACTCGACATCCACACGCCCGTTTCTTCAGATCCTGTCCCATAGATAACACCTAACGTCCAGGCAAGATATAATCTTCGAACAGGTGTGCAGCACGATTTTTTTCTCCAAAAATTAAACGTTCCTTTTCGTTTTGTTTCATAGTTAAGAGTGAGAAGGATGCTGGATAACCATTACAATCGACTAGAATAGTTGTCCATTATTAATCGGTATCTTGCATGCAAGATTTAATCAGTAACCCCCGTACCGCGGTGACGTGAGGGACCTTAGTGATCATAATCTAATGATTTGCCTCCGCCCTCCCCTAGTAGTGATTTACCCTCGGCCAGTGTCTGATTGGTCATGGTCAAGTGTAACAGAAACATGGCGGGGCGATGGGACCGTTTAGAAATATATTCCAAAATGTGTCTTGGGGTTTTCAACATCGCATGTGCCGAGGCTTCCCATTAGACCACGTGACTAACTCGCAAGAAAAGATAGCTGCTTGATTCGGTCGCTGCTCGTCACACATGTTGTTGAAGCCTTCAAGCACGTGTAACCTTTTCAATCGATTTTTGAATCGTCCCAGAACCCCTGCATACCTGTTGCCATTAACCGAGACTTACCTGTGACTGAATGAGATAAAAGGATGACTCTGGGGTGGATTCTTTAACCAGACAGTCGTGGAAGCGATGTTTATGTGTTTGTTTGTAATTGGATATATGCGTTAAACGGGAAAATTAATGCATTCAATAAAAAAGTCTGACAGATCCCTGACAACTGCATCATGCGGGAAAAAAAATACGCATTACGCTCTTCATTGTCTTTAAAATTAGGCACCGTTGTTTTGCATAGCTACATCAATTTACTTTTCTCATAGGAATAACATTATGTTGCATTATGAATGAACATTCATTGGTGTTTCAATGTGGACTTATCCTTTCAGCTGGCGCGTTGTCCGTTAAGGTTGTCCGGTTTTTGTTTATTTATGGGGAAAAGTTCGGACCCGCTGAAAAACTGTTTTCAATTTTCTCCCCTTCTATCATTCCAATTATTGTCCCATTCACCAGAGCCGCCAACTTTCTCTCTCCGATATCATTGTTAGCAGCAGCGTTGGAGCTGGCCTTGCCCATAGCGCTAACCTGATGGCTTTACGATCGCCTACAGAGGCTGCAAATTGCATTGGTCACCCATAGAGGGCACTAGTGGCTTTGCCAGGCTATGACGTGACCAGCTGAAAGTGCCAGCCGAAGGGACCAGCTGAAGCAGTTGATCGGAGAACGGCAAGCGCTGCGGAGGGCTGAAGCTTGCAATGAGAGGGAGAGTGGTTGGATAGGAGATTGCGGCTCTTATCGGGGAGGAAATGTCTGGGGGATAATTTCGGATATAAAAGTGACGGTGCTGTAAATATCCATTAGACACTTTGCAATTTAAATAGATTTTTAAATTGGCAGGTGAGACGCATAATGTCTTGGTCATCGTGAGCTGTTTTGAAGACAAAACTTGCATCCAAGTATTGTATTTTCTATGTTGAAATGTAATAATTTAAATAAATGTTTAAATATGCTGAATGAATGCAAATAATGTTCGGGAAATACTTGGTTGATCATTTCATCTTTGACGGAAATAGTCTGTAAATATTTTCACCTGTAAGGAAAAAACTCGGTGTATCTTTTCACCTGATGCGAATTTTTCGATTCGGTCGACCATATCACCTCCAAGTAAAATGCTCTGTTGATTTTTTTACTCTAAGTTGAATACTCACTTGATCATAAGGGAAATACTCAGTTGATCGTTTCACAACTAAGGGAAATACTTAGTCAGTTTTCACCTAAAAAGGAACTACTCGGTCAATTTTTCACCTCCAGGGCAAATGCTCGTTTGGTATTTTCACATCAAAGGAAATACTCTGTTGATCTTTTAACCCCTAAAAGAAATACTCGGTTGATCTTTTCACCTCTAGAGGAAATACTTTGTTGATCTTTTCACGTCTAAACGATTTACTCTATCGATCATTTCACCTCTAAAAGGAATACTCAGCAGATAGTTGCATCAGTAGGGGAAACAATCATGACATATATTGATCGTGCGAAAGGTGCAGGTAAGCCAAAATACCTGTCGTGTGCAACCTCCCCATGATTGTGAATATTGATTATCTTCCTACACTCGGTGTATCGTCGCCAGCGCCCCTCAGGCTATCGGCAGAGTGATGCAAAGGCCTCCATAAAAGAGATGGCAAGCGATTAATGCTGAAGCAGCAATGCATATTAATGGAGGCTTGATGGCGACTAGGAGACATTCTTCCCGGCAGACGCTGATATTTTGCGTGCATTATTTTAAGAGATCAGAACATAAATAGGCTCTGATAAACGACCCGTAATGATCGATGCCAGGACCTGGCAAGGAGATCAGAGGCATCACGTCGTCTATTGATAAGGTATTGGATACCATGCATAATATTTCAGGTTTGTGGTATACAGTTTTTACTGCCATGTGAGAAATATTAGGTGAAGACCTTACTCTGACAATTTTCTGTTATTAATATAATCTTTGTTATGAAATCCGAGGGAAGTGAATCAAAACTGGGCAACTACAAGAAATAAATCAAGTAATCTTCGGACTGTTAGGAGATAATCTTGAAGCCGTGTTATCGCTGTGTGGTCAATGCAGTCCTTCAACACTTCTTTGGTAGTTTTTTAATGTCTCTGTCGTTCCCGTGGCCCCTCCGAGTGTCTCTGTCACCCCGTCTACTGTTACCACTCAGAATGTCTTTATCACTCTTGTCAGCTGTCGCCCCTCAAAGTGGCCCAGTTGCCCCCGTCTTCTGTTGCCTCTCCAAGTGTCTCAATCGCGACCGTCCTCTGTTACCACTCCGTGTGTCTCTCTCAGTCACGTCTCATGTTGTCCCTCCATATGTCTCCCTCACCCCCGTCTCATGTTGTCCCTCCGTGTGTCTCTCTCACTTCCGTCTCATGTCGTCCCTCCGTGTGTCTCTCTCCCCCCGTCTCATGTTGTCCCTCCGTGTGTCTTTCTCACCCCCGTCTCATGCTGTCTCTCCGTGTGTCTCTCTCACCCCCGTCTCATGTTGTCCCTCCGTGTGTCTTTCTCACCCCTGTCTCATGCTGTCCCTCCGTGTGTCTCTCGCACCCCGTCTCATGTTGTCCCTCAGTGTGTCTCTCTCCCCCCGGTCTCATGTTGTCCCTCCGTGTGTCTCTCTCACCCAGTCTCATGTTGTCCCTCCATATGTCTCCCTCACCCCCGTCTCATGTTGTCCCTCCGTGTGTCTCTCTCACCTCCGTCTCATGTCGTCCCTCCGTGTGTCTCTCTCACCCCCGTCTCATATTGTCCATCCGTGTGTCTCTCTCACCCCCGTCTCATGTTGTCCCTCCGTGTGTCTCTCTCACCCCCGTCTCATGTTGTCCCTCTGCGTGTCTCTCTCCCCCCGTCTCATGTTGTCCCTCAGTGTGTCTCCGTCATCGCCGTTTCATGTTGCCATTCCAAGTGCCTCAGTCACCCCCCTCTCCCTCGCCACTGCTACTCTAACAGTAACTTGTCCGCCCCTAAGTTTAACCCAAGGAATTGATCCTTACTCACTTAGTGTAGTGACGTCTAATGATCTGTACGTCAAAAATCATAACTGGGAATCTTACACTTTGTCTAACATCGATACGAATATTTCAAAGTCTTCTCCCGACCAATTGTTCAACCTTTAAAAGATTTTATCACAGCTCTCCCACTTTCTTTCTAGATGAGGGGGGAGGGTATGCCATAGCCCTCCCGGTATATTTCCTCAAAGGGGAATTTGCTGACGCGGCGCCAAATTATGCTTCAGCCCGTGACTGCTCTCCAAATGAAGATCGTCGATAAAAGGTTTACAGACTGGCCTTATTATGAGAAGAGCTCGAAGAAGAGGACCCGTCTTGTCGCTTTATTCTTCAGATGTCCTCAGCGTAGGGTGGGGCTGTGGAAGCGGGCCTCTAACATGTGCGCGTTGATGATATCATCTTCTGTTCTTACTGTAACAAAGTAGAGCTTCCACCCTCCACACACGGGGGATGCTTACTTCAAGTGTGATGAAAGTGTCAGATATCAGCCAGAGAATAAACCTGTAGTGTGATCCTTGTAGGAAGATAAATCATGCGATCCTCCAGCACACTGTCAGTGGAATGCTAGCCCTGTGATGTGGTGGGCTGATGAGGAATTATGTGAGCACAATACATCATTGAGTGTTGGCCCAAACAGCGGTCATGCTTCGTTCCACTGAGGGTGAAGAACTGCGGCATGCGAGATTTCCCGTTCTATCCCCACCACTCGGTGTACGGCTTCTATCCCCACCACTCGGTGTACGGCTTCTATCCCCACCTCTCGATGTACGGCTTCTATCCCCACCACTCGGTGTACGGCTTCTATCCCCACCACTCGGTGTACGGCTTCTATCCCCACCACTCGGTGTACGGCTTCTATCCCCACCACTCGGTGTACGGCTACTATCCCCACCACTCGGTGTACGGCTTCTATCTCCACCACTCGGTGTACGGCTTCTATCTCCACCACTCGGTGTATGGCTTTTATCCCCACCACTCGGTGTATGGCTTCTATCCCCACCCCTCGGTGTACGGCTTCTATCCCCACCACTCGGTGTACGGCTTCTATCCCCACCACTCGGTGTACGGCTTCTATCTCCACCACTCGGTGTACGGCTTCTATCTCCACCACTCGGTGTATGGCTTTTATCCCCACCTCTCGATGTACGGCTTCTATCCCCACCACTCGGTGTACGGCTTCTATCCCTACCACTCGGTGTACGGCTTTCATCTCCACTATTCGGTTTACTGATTTTGCCGGCATTGAAAATGCCAAAGCAAATGCAGTTGGTTCTGTAATTAATATGAAATTGTACTTCTGGAGTCTTGTAAGTGAAAATAAATTGATTGAGTGGACGCAATAAAATTTCATTTACCTAAATTAGTTTTTCATTGTTTAAGCCTACACTTTACCATTACAATGTGCAAGGGGCTGGTTGCGACCATCCATTCCATGCCAGGGCTCGTCTGATGATGTCCGTCAATCATAACCGCGTTCCGAGCTAAGGCTGAACGCGTGGCTTCAAACCAGCCTTGGTTCTAGACCCTGTTCATATCCTGGTACTAGCCCGTTCCAGAACCCCTGTCGACTCCTGTTACAACTCCGGTTCCAGCTGGTTCCTACCCCGTTAACCTAGTTCCAGACCCAAATCCAGCCCCAGTTCCAGCCTCGGTTCCTGTCTCGGTTCCTGCCTCGGTTTCAGCCATGGTTCCTTCGCTGGTTCCATTCATAGATCCGGTCCAGGATTCATCCCAGTTTCTTTTCCTGGTACCTGGACGGTTCCAGCTCCGGTTACAGACTGGTTCCAGCCCAGTTCCAGTCATGTTCCATCTCCAGTTCCAGCCCCGGCTCCAGCCTCTGCTCCTGTTTTGTAAAACATCGTTACCGTGAAAGCGTAGGTTCCGGGACCTTCCTTCAATCGATGGCTACAGGGCGCTTTAGGGTATGCGTCCTTCCATGGACAGAGTCTGTGGTTCATCTTGCCCATCTTACCTCGCTGTTGCTTTGCTGACTTGGTTCTCTGTCTTGACAGTCTTAGTTTACCTGTCATAGCACATCTGGCTTAGCTTGACTGCCCATGGTCGACTGTCGTGCTCGCTTGCCTTAGCTCGCCTGTTCAAGTTCGCCTGAATTAGCTCACTTACCCTTACTTGCCTTACTTGCCCTTTTGTCTTGACTCGCTTTTCATAGCTTTTTGTCTTAGATCGCCTGCTTGTCATAGCTTGCCTGTATTAGGTCGCATATTTTCTTCGTGTGTTTTTGCTCGCCTGTTTAAGATCGTGTCTTAACTCGCTTGTCTTGCTAGCCTTTTTTAACTCGCCTGTCTTAGCTTGCAAGTCTTAGCTCGCCTGCCTTTACTTACTTGTCAAAGCTCGCCCGTCTTAGCACGCCTGTGATATAGCTCGTCTTTTTTAGCTTGCATGTCTTAGTTTGCCTGTCTTAGCTCGCCTGTCTTAGCTTGCCAGTCTTAGCTCGCCAGTCTTAGTTCGCCAGTCTTAGCTCGTCAGTCTTAGCTTGCATGTCCTAGCTTCCACGCCTTAGCTCGCCTGTTCTTGCTTGCCCGTCCTTGCTTGCTTGTCCTTGCTCGTCTGTCCTTGTTCGCCTGTCGTAACTTGCCTGACTTAGCCCGCCTATCGTAGCTCGCCAGTCTTAGCTCACCCGTCTTAGCTCACCAGTCTTAGCTCGAAAGTCTTAGCTCGCCGGTCTTAGCTCACCGGTCTTAGCTCACCAGTCATAGCTCACCAGTCTTAGCTCGAAAGTCTCAGCTCGCCGGTCTTAGCTCGTCGGTCTTAGCTCGCTTGTCCTTTCTCGCCTGTCTTTGCTCTCCTGTCCTAGCTTGTCTATCCTAGCTCGCTTGTCTTAGCTCGCCTGTTTGGTCTCACCAGTTCCAGATTGTGTCTTAGCTCGCTTGTCTTGTCTTAGCTCGGCTGTCTTACGTCGCCTACTCGCTCTTCATACTCACCATCAAATTGATCAAACAGTGATCTAATTTGCTCCCCCGTCGTCTATTATCATTGCGTCTAAACAAGAACCATTGCTAGTTAAATTACATATAAATATACCTCAGGGTGTCATTCAAAGAAAGGATGTTAAAATAGAATTAATCTTGCCGCCAGCAAAATCCCTTTTGTTTCTCTTAATTGTGTTCACTTGTTGTCTAGTCCTTCAAACACGGGAGGCTGGACAAAAAAAAGTGGGAATTAATAAATGAATTGATGTAAGTGTTCATAAATATCATCAATAAACATTTATACCGCGGTGATTTTTATTTAATGTTGCCAGCTTAGAGCCGTGGACGCAAGGCGACCTGCCGCCTCCTGGATGGGGTTAGCAGTAATGAGACTGAGAGAGGACAGAAAGGGGGGGCAGGTGGGTGGTAGGGTGATGAAGGACGAACAATTAACGCTTCCATTATCGTGAAGGGGGAGGGGTACAAATGCCGCCTTGAAAATGGAGACAATGAAGGACAGCAAAGGATGGACTGATACTGCATTCTGAGAAAGCCGAACCCTTAAATTAAAATTATTTGATAAAGTCTTCATAGATTCGTGTTGATTTTAATAAATAATTCAGTTATTTTTTGAGTCCCAAAGCTATTTATCGGAAAAGTTTATGATCTCGGGAATAAAATTGTTATTGACTATCAAAATTCGATTTTAGGGAATGCATTTACCAACATCAAACAGAACCTTACCAGGTATAGCAGAGTTAGAGTCTCCTACACTTATGCTTGTATATTTGAGTGACCCACTAATATCTTTGATGTATCAAAGCAAAAAGCATTGATCAAATTCAGCAAATATTTACACAGCGCACAAGAGCAGCTGCATCGACAAGGTTACGAGACAGAACCAGCTGAATCCTCTAGGATTGTGCTGTTTCCTCATGAACTGTTCCAAAGCCACCCACCACTTGACGTTCATGAGGCTACTTCTCAGGATCTGTCCCATAGATAACATCTACCGTCCTCCTGGCTGTAGTGCATGAAATTTTTATTTGTATAGAAAAGAGTGTTGTTTATAATTTTGATTATATTTTAGCGTGGGAAGGATGCTCGAGAACCATTACAGTCGACTAGCTCAATTATCATTTGTTAATCGGTAACGTTGCAGGAAAGCTATCAAGAGTGATTGCTCATTGGAGATCCTCAATACCAATCACGAACCCACGTACCGGCAGTCACTGCTGTGACGTCGGGAATCTTTGAGATTAGATGAGTGCGAAATATCAGTTTCTAATCTAATGATCTTGCTTTCGCCCTTCCCCCCTAGTAGGGATTTAATCCCAACTAGCGTCCGATTAGTCATGGCCAACTGTAACAGAGACTTAGAGGGGTGATGGGTTCATTCAGGAATTGATTCCAAAAGGTATCTGCGAGTTTTCAACAACGTATGTGACTAGCTCAAAAAAGATAGCTGCTTGATCGCGTCGCTGCTCCTCACATATGTTGGTGAAGCCTCTAAGCACATGAATCCTTTTCAACCGATTCATGAATCACCCTAGAACACCTGCACACCCTTTGCAATTAACCGAGGCACACCTGCAGCTGAATGAGATGAAGGGAGGACTCTGAGAGCGATTCATTACGCAGACAGTCGTGGAAGCGATGTTTGTGTGTTTGTTTGTAAGCGGATTTGGGTGTTACCCAGGAAAATGAATGCATCCAAGTAAAGAGGCCTGATATATCCCCGGCATCAGTATCATGCGAGATGTGGCATTATGTATGAACATCCATTGGTGGTTCAGTATGGACTTATCCTTTCGGCGGGCGAGTTGCTCGATAGGGATTTTATTGCTTATCGCCAGACGATTTTTTTTTATTTCGGAGAAAAAGTCCGGACACGCTTAAGAGTTGGAAATAATAACTCTCTCCTGCTATCACTCGAGCTATTGTCTTATCCCCTGGAGCCGCCAACTTGCTCTCTCCGATTTCATTGTTAGCAGCAGCCTTAGAGCTGGCCTTGCCCATAGCGCTAACCTGATGGCTTTACGATCGCCTTCAGAGGCTGCAAATTGCATTAGTCACCCATAGAGGGCACTAGTGGCGTCGCCAAGCTGTGACGTGACCAGCTGAAAGGGCCATCTGAAGGGACCATCTGCATCAGTTGATCGGGGAATGGCAAGCGCTGCGGAGGGCTGATGATTGCCGTGAGAGGGGAAGTGTCTGGATAGAAGATTGCGGTTCGTCTTGTCCCGGCAAGTTCTGGTGGATAACCTCAGGATATAATAGTGACGGTGCTGTTAACATCGATTGGACACATTGCAATACAAATAAAGTTCTGGAACTACTCGGTTGATCATCTCACCTTTGAGGGAAATAGTCGGTCGATCTTTTCATCTCCAAGGGAAAAACTAGGTGCATCTTTGCACCTGTAGGGCAAATACTCGGTTGTTCTTTTTACATTTTAGGGGACTATTCGGTTGATCGTTTTACATCTAACGCAAATACTCTGTTGATTTTCTCACCTCCAGGGAGAAAATGAGGTTTATTTTTTCACATCTAATGGTTGATCTTTTCACCTCAAAGTGAAATACTCGATTGACCTTTTTACATTTGAGGGAAATCCTCGGCTGATTTATCACATCAAAGGGAAATACTCGGTTGATCTTATCTGTTCTAAGGGAAATGCACAGTCGATCAATTCACCTCTAGATGAAATACTGGGTTTATCTTTTCACATCTAAATGAAATACCCGATCGATCTTTTCACCTCTAAGGGAAGTCCTCAGTTGATGTGAGGGAAACAACCATGCCGTATATTGATCATGCGAAAGGTGCAGGTGAGCCAAAATACCTGTCGTGTGCGGCCTTCCCATGATTGTGAATATTGATTATCTTCCTACACTCGGTGTATCGTCGCCAGCGCCCCTCGGGCTATCGGCAGAGTGATGCAAATGCCCCCATAAAAGAGATGGCAAGCGATTAATGCTGAAGCAGCAATGCATATTAATGGAGGCTTGATGGCGACTAGGAGACATTCTTCCCGGCAGACGCTGATATTTTGCGTGCATTATTTTAAGAGATCAGAACATAAATAGGCTCTGATAAATGACCCGTAATAATCGATTCGAGGACCTGGCAAGGAGATCAGAGGCATCACGTCGTCTATTGATAAGGTATTGGATACCATGCATAATATTTCAGGTTTGTGGTGGACAGATTTTATTGCCTCGTGAGAAATACAAGGAGAAGACCTTGCACTGACACTCTTTTGTTATTAATGTCTACTTTTTCAAAAAATTAGTTGAAAGAAATCAAAAATCGTTCAATCCAATGCAGTCCTCCAACACATCTTTGTTAAGTTTCGATTAACACTTCGAGTGTCTCTATCACCCTCGTCAGATGTTGCCCCTCAGACTTTCTCAGTTGCCCCCGTCTTTTGTTGCCCCTCTAAGTGTCTCAGTCGCAACCGGCTTCTATTGCCCCTCTATGTGTGTTTCTCTCACTCAGGTCTGCTGTTGCCAGTCCGAGTGTCTCAGTCGCCCCCGTCGTCTGTTGCTACTCTGTGTGTCTCTTTCACCTCGTCTCATATTTTTTCTCTGTGTGTCTCTGTTACCCCGTCTCATATTGCCACTCTGAGTGCCTCTGTCACCTCCGTCTCCATCGCCACCGCTGTTCTAACAGTATCTTGTCTGACCCTAAGTGTAGCCGTAGGAATTGATCTTCCCTCATCTAGTGACGTCTAATAAACTGCAGTCATAAAATCATAACTGGGAATCTCACACTTTGTCTTTAATAGTTAAAATTTGTATGGCAATTTAAATTGTAAATATTTCTAAGTCCCCTCAACCTGTTGTCCAACCCTTAGAGGATTTTTTCACAGGCCTCCCATTTTCTTTCCTATAAGAGTGGGGTGGGGGGTGCTATCGCTCTCCCAGCATATTTCCGTCAATGGCGGCTTTGCTGACGTGACGTCAAATTATGCATCGGCCCGTGTACGCTCTCTAAATGAAGATCGTCGGTAAAAGGCTTACAGACTGTCCGACCTTATTATGAGAAGAGCTCGTAGAGGAGGACTCGTCCTGTCGCTTCATTTTTTAGATATCCTGAAACAGAAACAGTTTGTAACTGTTTATCACAACATGATCGGAAATGTTATGTGTATTTCATTTTACATTTATGATGTTTCAAGGTAAAATGCTGAACGCCCCTTTAAGCTAAATAGAGCTTCTAATATAACCTAATCATTACGTACTAACCTATAGATTTTTACTATCCAAAAAGATCTAAAAAATAAATGTATCTTGATTTATTAGGCATAGCCACCAACTGGAGTCAAACACCGGGACAGTTGAATACCTGACTCCATTAGAAAAAAAGGCATATTAACATTGAAAGAATGAAACTTCAAATACACCACAAGGTTGTTGAACTGATAATTTATCTGCTTCTAACAAGGTTACAAATTCAGATACGATTGGGAGACGGGGAGAACACAAGAAAGCGATATTGAATCATTGTTGGGCTAGCAAGATGATAGGTGTAAATCTTTCAGTCTTGACTAAACGGTTGAAAGAGAAACATTCTGACGGTAAACTGGAGTAAGCGAGTTACAAATATTAACACAATTGAAGTGGATACTGGATTTGGTTTTGGATCTTTTATAACGGCGTATTCCGAGGAAATTCGCATTTGTTGTGTAATGATTGTGCACATCCGAGAATACCATGCTTATGGGAGTGTAGGGCAATTCGGAATTTATATCCACCTTTCAGTTTAAGGAGATTTATGCTTTTCATGCTTTGAAACTATGATTAGTATGAGAATTCAATGGAAGGTTATTTATAGCTCTAACAGCTTTTTTTTTGCAGTATAAATATTTTATCCGTTTTATTTTGGTCGGTTTCATACCAGGCTTCGATTCCGAAAACTAAAAATGGCTGGAACAAGGTGAAATAAAGGGCTTTAAAGACAGATTGGGGTGAATTTTATTCAATAGATAGAAAATGCCTTTAGATCTCGACAATTTAGATGATATGCTGCCGATGTAACTTCTGAATGACAGGTTCTTATCACAATATATCCCAATGAATTTAGAGCTGTCATCTCATCAAAGCTCACCTTTCAAATTTTTATAAGAGGTAAATTAATTTTAGCTTATATGAAAATAATATGTAACTAGTTTTTTTTCCAATAATTCCAATTTGGTTTGCAGTTAGCACTTGTTAACGTGATTGAGTTCCTTGTTAATTAAGGCAGTTACTTCGTTTATGGTGCTTGAAGGAATGCAATTCGATAAGGTACAACCATCAGCAAATAATGTGTACATGAAACAAGACGGTGCGTTAATTATATGGTTTATAAAATTAAGAAGAGCAGGGACCCTAAAATAGAACTTTGAGGTACGCCATGACTATTATTTAGGATAGGGAATTGAATTCCGTTCACAGTTACACATTACTTTTGGTTGAACAGACATGAAGTGAACCAAACACTAGTTCTCCGTAGGGTGGGGCGGAGGAAGTGGGACTCTATCATGTGCGCGTCCCACTTCCTCCGCGCCACCCTACGGACTCTATCACGTGCATCTCCTCTTCTTACAATTACAAAGTAGAGTTTACTCGTCTCCGCACACAAGGGATGCCTAATTTAAGTGTGATAAAAGCGTCAGATATCGGCAACAGAATAAACCTGAAGTGTGATGAGATCCTAATACTAAGATAGCTAAATCAGACAGTCGCTGTAGCACACTGCTTGTAAAATGCCAACCCTGTGATGTGGTGGGCATGATGAGGTATTACATAAGCAGAATATAACAAAAAATAGCCTACACATGAGAAAAGCGCAGAGAAGAGATTGCAAAGAATGTTTGACAGCCCAGGTTTGACTCAAGAGTTAGAGACTCGTTGAGTGTTGGCCCGAACAGCGGTCAATCCTCCGTTCTACTGTGAGGATGAACAACTACGGTTTGCGAGATCTCCCGTTCTATCCCCACCACTCGGCGTACGGTTTATGTCAGTATTGAAAATGCCAAAGCAAATGCAGTTGGTTCTGGAATTTGCATAATAATCGTATTTTTAGGAGGTTTTCCAAGGACGCAGTATATTTCATTGTGTTGTGTAATTTTTTTTCAATGCACTTACATTGACACCACACGAATCAAGGTGATTGCAGCGACCATCCATTTGATGGCAGGCAATCTTGACTGATGCTGTCCGTCAATCGTAACCCCGTTCCGAGCTAAGGCTGCACGCGAGGCCTCAAACCATCCCCGGTTCTAGACCCAGTTCTTGCTCCAGTACTAGCCTTAGTTCCAGAACCGCTGTCTAATCTAGTTCCAACTCCGGTTCTAGCCTGGTTCCTATCCAGTTCCAACCCTAGTTCCACGCCCAAATCTAGCCTCAGTTGCTGCCTTGGTCCAAGTCTCGGTTTCTTAGCAGGTTCCAACCCAAGTTCTAGGCCCAGTTCTAGCCCAGATTCCAGTCCCAATTCAAGCCCAGCTTCAGCCCCGGTTCCCCTCTCTTCAAACATCGTTACGGTAAAAGCGTCGGTTCCGGGACCTTCCTCCAATCGATTGGTCCGGGGCGCTTTAGGCCCCGAGTCCGTTTTTGGACAGATCCTGTGGTTCATCACGTCTGTCCTACCTCGACGTCGCCTTGCCTGACTTAGCTCTCTGTCTTGCCAGTCTTCGCTCACCTGCCCTTGCTCACCTTTCTTAGCTCACCCGCCTTAGCTCAACAGTCTTCGCTCATTGTCTTACATGCCTTATCAGCTAACATAGAAAGCTGTCTTAGTTCGCCCGCCCTTGCTCGCCTGTCGTTGTTTGCCTGCCTTAGCTCGCCTGTTTTAGTTTGCCCGAATTAGCTTACCTCCCCTTGCTTGCCTGCCATAGCTCTCACGCCTTGACCCGGTTACATAGCTCATCTGTCTTAAATCGCCTGTCTTTGCTCGCCTGAGTTAGCTCGCCTGTCTTAGCGCGCCTGTCATAGCTCGCCAGTTCTAGCTCTCATCCCTTCGTTCGCTTGTTTTTGATCACCTTTGTTCGTCTGTCTTAGCTCAGTTGTCTTAGCTCGCCTGTCCTAGCTCGTATCTCTTAGCTCGCTTATTTTAGGTTGTCTGTCCCTGTTCGCCTGTCCTTGCTCTCCCGTTCCTGCTCGCCTGTCATAGCTCGCCTGTCATTTCTCACGTCGTCTGTCGGAGGCCACTGGATTGAACAGTCTTTATAGTAGCCCAATTCGCTTTTCATGGTACCAATCAAATTGATCAAACAGTGATCTAATTTGCTTCCCTGGTCGTCTATTACCATTGCGTCTAAACATGAACCATTGCTAGTTAAATTACAGTATAAATATGCCTCAGGGTGTCTTTCAAAGAAAGGATGTTTAAATAGAATTAAAACTAGCCGCCAGCAAAATCATTTTTACTCTACTTATTAGTAATCGCATTTCTCTAGACCTTCCAACGCGGTATGATGGACAATAAATGAGTGAATGCATAAATTAATTGATGTAAGAGCTCATAAATATTATCAATAAACATTTATACCGCGGTGATTTCTATTTAATGTTGTCAGCTTAGGGCAGTGGAGAAAAGGCAACCCGTCGCTCTCTGGAGGGGGTCAGAGGGAGTGAGGCTGAGAGAGGACAGAAGGGGGGGGAGAGCAGGTGGGAGATAGAGCGAGGAAGGGTGAACAATTAACGCTTTCATCACCGTAAAGGGGGAGGGGTACAACTGCTACATTGAAAATAGAGAGAATGAAGGACTGCAAAGGATGGAATGATACTCCATTTTGAGTAAGCGGAAACCCAAAATTAAAATTACTAGATAAAAGTCTATACAGATTCTAGCTGACTTTGATAAAAAAATTAACAATCTTTTGCAACCCAAAACAATTGATCGGAATAGTTTCTGTAGAAATAAGAGTTGTTGACTGCGAGATTAAAAATGTTATTGGTTATCAATATTAATATAGTTGGGAATGAAGTTACCATCATCAAACAGAACGTTATCAAAAATGTGAGAATTTCCTACACATATGCTTGAGTTACCAACACATTTGCTTATATCTTTGAGTGACGTACGAATATCCTTCATGTATTAAAGCCAAAAGCATGGATCTAATACAATAAATATTTACCTAGCTTACATGGGAAGCTGTACCGACAAGGTCAAAAGGCAGATTCAGCTGAATCCTCTAGGATTGTGGTCCAGGGTTTGATGTTTACAAGTGTTTACAAGTGTATGAAGACAACAACAGGGCTTTTGGCCCAAACTGGGTTGCCTTATGATAGAAAAAAGGTAAATTCTGAAGTAGAACGTCTAAGATAGCATCTTGTGTCGGTATATTATCTGTTTTAATAGATCAAGAAAGGGAAAGTTTGTTGAAGGAAATAACATTTAACTGAAATCGCACCTGAAGATAAGCCACCGACCAGATCAACACCCACGGTGTTGATCTGAGATTGAACAGTTTAATTCCTCGAACACCAAAATTCAACGAGCAGGTACCAATGCCGTGCACCTTATTTACCGTGCTAGTGCCAGTGCCTGGCATTAATTTAACCGTATGGGTGTCAATGCCGAACACCATTTTTCACGAATACACTGGTGAAAGTGCTATAGATGGGAGCTATTTAGCGGCGATTTTGGTTGAATTTATCGAGCCGTGACTTGAACGTTTCGATTGTATCGCTGTTCACAACTTCCGCGTTCCAATCTTCGACAACCCTATACGTGAAGAAATTACGCGTGATATCGAGTGTGGAACGCTTGCCAACAATTGTGTATCCATTATTCCTGGTCACTCCGTTCGCATCTAAAGTGAAAAGGCTTGCTCGCTCGACGTTTTCCTTAACCTTCATATTCTTTCACACTTCGATCATGTCACCTCTGACTCTGCGTTTCTCTAGCGAATAAAGGTTGAGTTCGCGCAGTCTCTCTTCGTACGATTTATTGCGCAGCAAAGGGATTAGTTTGGTAGCTCTACGTTGGACCTTCTCTAATTTGATAATGTATTTTCTGAGGTATGGGGACCAGAATTGGACGGAATACTCAAGGTGCGTTACATTGCTTGGTGCTTTTCAAGTCGTTACTAATTATGACACCTAGATCTCTCCCTTCGGTGACTGGTATCAGTTTGTTTCCGGACATTGAATATTTGTGTTTAGGGTTTTGGTGACTAATGTGCATAACTTTACACTTGTCGACATTAAATTTCAGTTTTTTTTTCTGACCATTCAACAATTTTGTTCAATTCTTATTGGATATGCTCACACTCGATTTTGGTTTGCATTTTTCCTCCTAGCTTGGTATTGTCTGCAAACTTACTAATGTTCGCGAGTATGTTGCTGTCGAGATTGCTTATGAATATTATGAAGAGAACTGGACCTAACACAGATCCTTGGGGCACGCCGCTTGTAACTTTACCCCAATTGGAGGAAGCTCCATTAAGTACGACTTGCTGCCGTCTGTCCGTGAGCCAGCATTCTATCCAGTTATTGAGTTCACCTCGAATGCCGATGCTGTGCAGTTTACTAACCAAGCTATTGTGAGGAACTTGGTCGAGAGCCTTTTGAAAGTCAAGGTAAATGATGTCGATCGGAGATTTCGCGTCGTGAAATTCAATTATATTCTTGAAAAAAAGCAGCAGGTTAGTAATACATGAACGATTGCGTCTGAAGCCATGCTGAGAGTTAACTATCAACTGATTGAATACTAAGAATTCTGTAATTTTATCCGTGATCCAACTTTCCATCAATTTGCCTAAGACTGAAGGGAGACTTATTGGACGGTAATTTCCGGGACACTTTTTGTCCCTTTTTTGAAAATTGAATGACGTTGGCCTCTTTCCATTGAGAGGGGCAGGTGCCATTTGTGAGAGACTGGGTGAAAATGTTTTCGATAGATGTTCGGCAATTTCGTTCTTAGTCTCTTTCAGTATTCTGAAATGAACTTGGTCTGGACCGGGAGATTTTGTAACTTTCAATTTTTCTATATATTTAATAACTTCGGCAGGGGTAAAGTTCACTGCGCTGAGGGCTTCGATTTGTCTTTGCGCCATGATATCCTCAGGGTTAGGAATATCCGCATTCTCTAACGTAAATACAGAACAAAAAAATTGGTTACACAGGACGCTCATTTTAGTGTCGTCAGTTTTTAGCTCACCAATGTCATTTACAAGAGGGTCAATTACAGATCTTGAGTTTTTTTTGCTTGATATATAACTGAAAAATTGTTCTGGATTAGTTGTGGCGTTTGTTGCAATTTCATCTTCGTAATCTTTTTTCTTACGTTTTTGGACGGTCTTAAAAATTCGTCTGCTGATTTTGTACTTATTTTTTGCAGCATCGTCGTGTGGGTGTTTCTGTTTATTCGAGTGCTTTGCTTTCTTTTGCGATTGAAGGCGCTGCAACTCTCCTTTCCAGTACTTCACTGCTGTTTGCCTGTTTTTGCGAGGGACATGGTCATTTTCAATATTTTGAAGTGCACTCAAAAAATTTTTTAGCGATTGATTGACATCTTGTCCGAGGGTTATATCTGCGGACGCCATTGCTTCTCTTAAGCTATCAAAGTTTGCTCTAAAGTTAGGGACTTTTTTGCAGTTAGTTGACGTTATCAACTTGAGCTCATTCATAAAACGAATACAGTTGTGGTCGCTATTTCCGAGGGGTTCGCCCACTTCGACGTTCGTGACATGAGAGTCGCTTGCACTGAATATAAGATGTCTACCTGGCTGTTTCCTCAAGACCTGCCTCAGAGCCACCATTTGACGTCCACAAGGCTGTATCCTCAGGACCTGTCCCATAGATAACACCTAACGTCTTCCTGGCTGCTTCCTCAGGACCTGTCCCATAGATAACACCTAACGTCCTCCTGGCTGCTTCCTCAGGACCTGTCCCATAGATAACGCCTAACGTCCTCCTAGCTTCTTCCTCAGGACCTGTCCCATAGATAACATCGAGCGTCCTCCTGGCTGCTTCCTCAGGACCTGTCCCATAGATAACACCTAACGTCCTCCTGGCTGCTTCCTCAGGACCTGTCCCATAGATAACACCTAACGTCCTCCTGGCTGCTTCCTCAGGACCTATTCTATAGTCACCATCAGACGCAGATCCAGGCAAGATGTTTAGTCTACGAACAGGTGTGGTGCAAATGAAGTTTTTATTTTCAAAAGATAGAACGTTTATTTTCGTTTTGCTTCATAGTTCAGCTTGGGAAGGGTGCTAAATAGCCATTTCAATTAACTAGCATAATTGCCATTTATTAATCGATAACATTGCATGAACGACATCCACACTAATTGGTCACGAAAAAAATCCTGTACCTATCACGAACCCCCGTAGCGACAGTCGCTGCTGTGACGTCGGGGATCTTGGTGATTAAAAGAGTGCGGAGCACCAGTTTATAATCTAATGATCTTGCTTGAGTCATCCACTCGAGTAGGGATTTAGGGGGTCACAGAGACTTAGCGGAGCGATGGAATCATTCAGGTCTAGATTACAAAAGGAGTCTTGGGGTTTTCAACATCTCATGTGCAGACTTCTTATCAGACCACGTGACTAACTGGAAAGAAAAGACAGCTGATTGATTCGGTCGCTGGTCCTGGCACATGTTTTTGAAGTCTTTAAGCACGCGAATCCTTTTCAATCGATTCTTGAATCAGCCCAGATCCCCTCCACACCTGTTGCAATCAACCGAACACACCTGCAACTGAATGAGATGAAGGGATGACTCTGGGGTAGATTCTTCATCCAGACAGTCGTGGAAGCGATGTTTATGTGTTTGTTTGTAACTGGATATGCATGTTAACCCGGAAAACAAATGCATTCAATTAAAGAGGACTGGCAGGTCCCTGACAACTGCATCATGCGAGATGAGAAAGGGCAGGTCCCTGACAACTGCATCATGCGAGATGAGAAAGGGCAGGTCCCTGACAACTGCATCATGCGAGATGAGAAACACGCATTACTCTCATTGTCTTTAAAATGAGTCGCCAGGATTTTTTGCCCTAACAATTAACTCTTCCCTCACAGGAGTAACACTTTGTTGCATGGGGAATGAACATCCTATGATGGTTCAAAAGGCACTTATCCTTTCAGCGGGCAAGTTGTCCGTTAGGGATTTTGTTCAGTCTATCGCTAGACGATTTTTGTTCAGTTCTGGGATGGTGTGCGGACCCGCAAAAGGGTTGATAACAATAATTCTCCCCTGCTATCACTCGAGCTATTGTCTTGTTCTCTAGAGCCACCAACTTGTTTTATTTGATAGCATTGTTAGCAGCAGCAGTGCCTGCTTTAAGCTATGACGGGACCACCTGAAAGGACCAGCTGAACGAACCAGTTGAAGCAGTTGATCGGGGAACAGCCAGCGCTGCTGAGGACTGGCGCTTGCCGTGAGAGGAAACATGTCTGACTCTTGCCGTGAGAAGGGGAGTGATTGAATAGGAGATTACGGCTCTTTTTGGGGCGGAAAAGTTTAGTGGATAATTTCAGGATATAAAATTTATGGTACATCAATGTCCATTGGACACATTGCAATTAAAATTTATTTTTTAATTGACAGGTGAGACGTTTAATGTCTCGGTCATCGTGAGCTGGTTTTAAGACAAAACTTGCCTCCAACTTTTGTCTTCTTTCCTGTTGAAATGTAATGATTTCAATAGATAAATGAATATTTAGAGTTAATACAAATACCGTTGAACGAAATTTTTGAAATGCACTGTGTTCCGATTTTTCCCTACCAAATAATATTTACCGCGAACAGAATTATCGGGTTTTTCTCTTTGCTGGTTGAGTAGCATCTAAGGGTTTTACCAAATCTGATCCCGTTCAAGAATTTGCCCGTTGATATTCGATGAGCCACATTGCAACCTTCCAAGGAGGTCGCCTGATGGCAGTGGCAGGATACGGGAAACTAGCTACCTGACCAAATGACCTCCTGTCTTCCATTTTCTCCCATTGCATCGTCACGGCCTGAGAGCTGCAAATGCTTATTTCCAAGCCACACTTACATCTACGTGTTCACCATCTACATCACAGGGTTTTATCCCCCAACTCCACTCTGTCTCTGTCAGTTCTTTGACACTGAGTGGAACAAGGCCTGACTGTCGCCTAACATCTTCGCATCTTGCGCTTAGCAGGTTAGGTTGTCACCTCAACCCAGCTTGTTTGGGCTGACCCGTGGGTGGCATCGAAGTCGATCGTGGGAGGGCGCTGATACCAATCAACGACAACATCAACAGCCAACAGTGATCGCCACTGGCAACTATGGCTTGCGTAGTCAAAATTTCGAGTCTGAAATTGGCTGAAGTGAAATTCAATAGAAAATATATAGTTGGGTACATTCCAAGTATCAAATTGTATAGTAAAACGCCTGCTTCAATATTAAGGGACGAAACAAGTTTCCTGGTTACTATAACATCGTCCCTAATTTATTTCGCAAATAAACTTATTTAGACCAACCTGATTCAAATTTTCTTCAGACTGGAATGACTATTATGATGTCACAGTACATTTTAAGTTGTTCTTCACGAGATAAATGTCGTGCAAGCGCCTGCAACAGCACATAACACGACTATGTGTGGAGCTAGTATGTAACGCTCTGGTCCTGTTACAGTCAAGTGTATTACACGACTATGTGTGGAGCTAGTATGTAACGCTCTGGTCCTGTTACAGTCAAATGTATTACACGAGTGTGTGTAGAGCTAGTATGTAACGCTCTGGTCCTGTTACAGTCAAATGTATTACACGACTCTGTGTAGAGCTAGTATGTAACGCTCTGGTCCTGTTACAGTCAAATGTATTATACGACTATGTGTAGAGCTAGTATGTAACGCTCTGGTCCTGTTACAGTCAAGTGTATTACACGAGTGTGTGTAGAGCTAGTATGTAACGCTCTGGTCCTGTTACAGTCAAATGTATTACACGACTCTGTGTAGAGCTAGTATGTAACGCTCTGGTCCTGTTACAGTCAAATGTATTATACGACTATGTGTAGAGCTAGTATGTAACGCTCTGGTCCTGTTACAGTCAAGTGTATTACACGAGTGTGTGTAGAGCTAGTATGTAACGCTCTGGTCCTGTTACAGTCAAATGTATTACACGACTCTGTGTAGAGCTAGTATGTAACGCTCTGGTCCTGTTACAGTCAAATGTATTATACGACTATGTGTAGAGCTAGTATGTAACGCTCTGGTCCTGTTACAGTCAAGTGTATTACACGAGTGTGTGTAGAGCTAGTATGTAACGCTCTGGTCCTGTTACAGTCAAATGTATTACACGACTCTGTGTAGAGCTAGTATGTAACGCTCTGGTCCTGTTACAGTCAAATGTATTACACGACTCTGTGTAGAGCTAGTATGTAACGCTGTGGTCCTGTTACAGTCAAATGTATTACAAGAGTGTGTGTAGAACTAGTATGTAATGCTCGGGTCCTGTTACAGTCAAATGTATTGGATTCAAATTGTTTCGGGGTCCATTTCGAATAATAATTTTAGTAAGCATTTGTTGCAACTAATTAGAAGCTTGCGGGGGAATTTTAGGCCTTCCTGTTTACCCCCAGGGTTCCTCTCGCCTTCCTGTTTACCCCCAGGGTTCCCCTCGCCCTGTTTACCCCCAGGGTTCCACTCGCCTTCCTGTTTACCCCCAGGGCTCCTCTCGCCCTGTTTTCCCCCAGTGTTCCTCTCGCGCTGAGAGAATGTTGGAATAAAATACACGGACTCTGGGTTAATGAGGAACATTGCATAGTTGTTGAAAATTAAAGTTGCTTCCTCAGACCAATATTTAAACAAAACGCTGAAAAAGATTCGGAAGGAACACTTTATCTTGAATTCGTTAGAAAACGGACATATGTGCGAAATGTTGCAACGTTGCTCAACTGCTGAACCAGTCACAACAGGTTACACTGTTAGATAATAGTGACTGTCCTTAACTGTCTAACTGTTCGCTGTACAAAAGGCGAGTGAGAATGTCGTGTTCGAGCAGACACTCTGCTGCTGGCAAGTGTGGGCACTGACTTCGATTACGCACCGTGCTACTGGCAAATTTATGTACCGTTTTTTCGAGTACGCACTACGCCAGTGGCAAGTGTGGACACTGACTGTTCGATTAGGCGCTGCGCCACTGGCAAGTGTGGACACTGACTGTTCGATTAGGCGCTGCGCCACTGGCAAGTGTGGACACTGACTGTTCGATTAGGCGCTGCGCCACTGGTAAATGTGGACACAGACTGTTCAGGTACGCATCGTGTTACTGGAAAGTGTGGCCACTGACTGTTTTGGTAGGCATCATGCTACTGGCAAGTGTAGGCACCGATTCTTCGAATATGCACTGTACCAGCTCCTAGTGTGAGCCCTGACTGTTCGAGTAGGCACTGTTCCACTGACAAGTGTGGACACTGACTCTTCAAGTACGCACCGTGCTACTGGCAAGTGTGTGGACTGAATATTCAAAAAGGCACTAGTCTGCCGTCAAGTGTGGGGACTTACTCTTCAGAAAGGATTTGTGCCACTGCCAAGTGTGGACACTGACTTTTCGAGTAGGCACCGTGCCACTGACATGTATGGGCTGACGGTTTGAGTAGGAGTAGAACCACAGACGAGGGCGGGCACTGACTATTCGAGTAGGCACAGTTCCCCTACCAATTCAGTGTGTTGTCATTGACTGTTCTAGTTGGCACTGTGCCACTGCCAATTAAGTGTGGGCACTGACCGTTCTAGTAGATATTGTGCCAATGACTGCTCTGACCTCTACAACATTGCGTAAAGTTATTACGCCTCACAGCGCTGCCTACAAAGCCGAATGGGCAGTGACTGTCTAACTGCAGTACGCGACAAGACGAGCAGCAGTTACTGATATGGAAACGACTGCAACTATAACGCCATGTTACTGCTGTGGCGGGCGCTACTGGCTACATTAGTCATGCACCAGCTGTGATGGCGCTGGTATTGCGGACGGTGGGTCGAAGGTGGAGGGGTGAGGTCAGAGGGTTAAGGGGTACACCAGGAAGAGGGTTCACAAGGGTAGGCGAGGAAACACTAAAAATAAAAAAGCGGGACTATGTTCGGCTCTGGGCATTGGTGGAGTGGAACTTTTTTTTGTGGGGAGAGGGGGAGGGAGAAGGGCACGTATGGGACCCGATGATCACATGAGAATGTATATTTGTACACGAATGGAGATATGAGCTCATGAAGGGGTATTTAAGCACATGTAATGAGATGCAAGATCATGAGAGGAGATAATTATTATAATGAGAGAATAAAAGGAGATTGGAGAATGGTATGAGAATGGTATGGGGATATGGGATATGGTTTGTGAGAGCGATATGAGGGCATGGGATAGGGTTTGTGAGAGCGATATGGAGACATGGGGTATGGTTTGTAACAGCTGTATGGAACATGATGTAGGGTTTGTAAGAGCGGTATGGGGGCATGGGATATGGTTTTGTAAGAGTTTACAAGTTTACAAGTGTAGAAAGACAACAACAGGCCTATTGGCTCAAATTAGGTTGCCTTTTGATAGCAAGAGGATTAGTTCTGAAGTAGAACGTCTAAGAGAGTTTCATGAGCCATTTCTGTTTTTATAACTTCAAGAAAGGGAACGGCTTACCTATTTATCGGTGATTTATATGGAACTTATCGAGTCGAGACTCAAACGCTTCGATTGTATTGCTGTTTACAACTTCCGCTGGAAGTTTGTTCCATTCTTCGACAACTCTATAAGTGAAGAAGCGGCGCGTGATGTCGAGTGAGAAACGTTTTGCAACAATTTGAATCCATTGTTCCTAGTCACTCCGTTCGTACCTAGAGTAAAATAGCTCGCTAGGTCGACGTTTTCCTTACCCTTCATAATCTTCCACACTTCGATCATGTCGCCTCTGACTCGACGTTTCTCTAGCAAATAAAGATTGAGAACACGTAGCCTGTCTTCGTACGATTTTTCCGCAGCGGAGGGTGAGTTTATTAACTCTACGTTGAATCTTCTCTAATTTAATAACGTCTTTTCTAAGATATGAAGACCAGAATTAAACGGAGTACTCGAGATGCGGTCTAACAAATGCATTGTATAACTTTAGCATACTATGTGTTTTTTGTTTGTTCGGGATATCATACTTAGCATTTTGTTGCCTTTCTTGGCAGCATCGTTACATTTCTTGCTATTTTTTGAGTTGTTACTAATGATGACATCTAAATCTCGCCCTACGGTGACGAAAATGATTTTATTTTCACACATTGAATATTCGTTTATAAGGTTATAAGGACCTATGAGTATAACTTTTCATTTGTCCACATTCAATTTCATTTGCCACTTCCTGACCAATAAACAATTTTGTTCAAGTCTTGTTGGATTTGCTGGCACTCTAGTTCAGTTTGCACTTTTCCTCCTATCTTAGTATCGTCTGCAAACTTGATAATTTTTGGGAGTACGTTGCTATCGAGATCGTTGAAGAAAATTTTAAACTGAGCTCGACCTAACACGGTAGTATGGAGGCAAGGGGTATGGTTTGTGAAGCGGTATGGGGGCTTGGGATAGGGGTTTTGAGAATAGTGTGCGGGAATGGGGTACGGTTTGTGAGAGTGGTATGGGAGAATGGGGTATGGTTTGTCAGAGTGGCATGGGGGCATGAAGTATGGTTTGTAATAGCGGTACGGGGGCATGGAATATGGTTAGTGCGAGAGGTATGGGATATGGTTTGTATGAGTGGTATGAGAGCATGGGGTATGTTTTGTGAGAGTGGTATGGGGGTATGGGATGTAGTTTGTGAGATAGGTAAGGGAGCATGGGGTATGATTTGTAAGAGCGGTATGAGGGCATGGGATATGACTTGTGAGAATAGTATGGGGACATGGAAAAGGGTTTGCAAGAGTGGTATTGGGGAATGGGGCATGGTTTGTGAGAGTGGCATGGGGGCATGGGGTATGGTTTGTATGAGCGGTATGAGGGCATGTGATATGGTTAGTGAGAGAGGTATGGGGGCATGGTGTATGGCTTGTAGGAGAGGTATGGGGACATGGGATAGGGTTTGTGTGATTGGTATGGAGGCATGGGGTATGGTTTTTAAGAGCGGTATGGGGGCATGGTGTATGGATTGTAAGATTGATATGGGGGTATGGGGTGTAAGCCATACAATTCTTTTTGGCAAGCTCCGCAACATTGGAATTGACCCTACTTGGTTCGAAAGATATCTGATGAATCGACAACAATCAGTTAAACTCGATAACGCAACTATGTCAAATTCGGCCACAGTTGCCTT
>SDVV010000775.1:0-28930 GCA_016164225.1 Gammarus roeselii
TTTTTTTTTTTTTTTTTTGTGATCCAAGTTGAATGGAACACTTCTTTTCCTAAACTCTGCAAAAAATTAATTTGATTTCAAATCAAGATTATGGATTGACCACGCATTAGTATTTTCTCACAGTATCTACTGTCTTCGATTTGAGGGAAATGCACCAAATCTCAAAGTTAGGAAATGCAACGCTGTATAATCTTTGCGGCAGAAATAACATGCAATGGTAATCATAGGAAATAAGACCATGTAAGTCCTCTCCTGGAAAAATAGCAGTGTCTCAATATCAACCATAAACTGGCACTTCATGAGTCAATCAGAATTCATAAAGACCTTGTAGAAAAACATTCACCAATCAGCCAAAGGCACATATATTCTCGAAATGAAAAGTACAATTCATTCACAAGAAATAATGACATTTTGCAGGTTGAACTCGGGAAAACAGAAACTGCTTGTTGAGCTTTTATGATCAGTGGACCAAAATCATTTAACAACCTCCCAACAAACCTAAAGAATCTTAAATCTAACACATCTTTCAAGAATAGGCTTAATGAACATCTATTGACTGATCAACTTGAACAGTAACTTGGCCAACAAATAAAAGATAGATACATAATACCAGAAACCAGAAAATGCATGCTGTTCTTGAATATGTCTGAAAGCTACCAATCACAGTTGTCTCCGCCAATTACCTGAGATGTTAACTTATGTTTTGTGTATTTTTATGTTTCAAATGTTTCAATAGGTTTCAAAATCTAAAATTAAAATAAAAGCTCAGTCTTTTTGAGGAGCGATTGGCAGCTTCCAGCTTTAACAGAGGTAAACTCAATGTAAATATAATTTATTGAATTATTTCTACCAATTACCGTACCATTTTTGATGATACAATCATTGTATCATAGCAGAAGTATTTTCATCCCACTTTTGTACTCTTCTATAGCAGAAGTATTTTCATCCCACTTTTGTACTCCAGTATTCAAATATTTTGATAATTTATGCCGCCTATCCACCCTTTCATTATTCATACAATGTTTAAGTCTCATCTTTGCAATATGTAAGCGCATTTCGATTTTCCAACCCCATGTTCTCAAGATTTCCTAACTTTAAGTATTCACGATCCTCCCAACCCTATGTATTAGTAATTTCCCAGACCCATTTATTCATTTTTATTCATTTCGGGCACATGGTGAGGATGGATGAAGAGAGATTGGTAAAAAGGGTTATGAGGTGGAGACGAGTGGTCGCAGGCCTAGAGGTAGACCGAAGTTTGGGGGGATGGATGGTGTGAAGCAGGCGTTGGGAAGGAGAGACTTGAATGTGGAAGTGGTGAGAGAGCTTACAATGAACAGGTGTGAGTGAAGAATGGTTGTGAATGGTTGATTTTGACGCTGCTCTGATGTGCTTTCCCGCCCTTGGCATCACGTTGCCGGGATTGTCGTGGGTGTGGGGGTGATGCGGCGGTGGTAAACCAGGGAAAACTGTCGGGCCCTGCTGCCGACAACGAATACTCGGACCGCACTCGTGACCCAGAGTGTGTGTTATGAGGATACCAGCCTGACCCTTTAGCACAAAAGGGCTAAGTTGTGTGAGTGTGAGGGTGTGAGGTGCGCCTTGCCGTCGGCCACATCCCTTTCTGGGGAATATCGACTAGTGTCTGTATCTGTATTTCTTCGTGATTTCTCCACCGCGTGTAGTCGGGATTTTTCCCACCTCACGTATTACTTATTTCCCAAAGCCAGGCATTCCTTATTCTTACCTCAAGAAAAGCTTTGGCTGTAAGGTGATTGAATATTGTAAATTATAATTCATTCCATGAAATAAAAACTGGCAGCTCACTAAAGATGAGCTGCGCTGAATTCAAATTGAAGTTTTGTTTACATTATTTCAGGTAGTGCGTATGTTGATGTTTTTTTTTTTATTGAAAACCCATTTCCAGACAATGGAAATAAATGATTCAATAAAAATAGCATGCATTCTAACAAATTTCACAGCTTTTGGAAAAGTGTGACAAATACCGGTTCTACCGAGTGTGATTAGATTGTTTTGCCAGCATTGTATTTTATTATTGATACAATTACAGATAAGTTGTGTGTTTGAGGGCTACTGAAAGGGTTTTTATTATAGATTGGAATCATGTTCTCCAATACCTAATCTAAGAAATGTATAATCCTAAAAAAATCAAAACATGCTACCTCATGTATTGTGAGAGGGTTGCTTGTGATCTCTTCCCCAGTAAACTCCTCCCTACAAGATAGCAAAATGAGTGGAGGAAGGAGATGCTCACCCTCTCCGAACCCTATTGTTAGGATTGCTGAATGTGCATGGTTGTAGAACAAATGAAGCCACATGGAGAGGGATTTATGAGACAAGGGTTTGTTGTTTAGGTTTTGAGCTAGACAAAGTTGACAGGAAGGTGCGAATTTGAGTTTGGTGCTGTGAGTGGATGGAAGTTGGGCGTGGAGGAAGGTTGGGCGCAAGAAGATAAAGTACCTACTGTTATTCAGTGATCGGTTGGCTAATGGTATTACCAAGTGAAGGAAGTTAGGTCGAGGAAGATGGGCTTATGTGAGTGCTTACGAACCGAGTACCAGAAGGTGTAAGGAGGAGAAGGAACATTTTTAAATTGTATGTATAGAAAAAACCTGAGAGTATTGAGTTTTTTTCAATACTCTCAGGTTTATACAATGTGGTGCTACTGGGAGACACATGCGGTAGTGGGAGATGTAGTTGTGGATAATTTGGCAGGGACGTATGGTTTTCCTGGTAAAAATAACAGTGGTGAGAACTTTATAGCTGTGCGCATGGTTCGGGTGCTGGTGATGAGAACAGTCCATTCGAAAAGCAAGATATTCATAAGTATACCTGGGTAGAGATGGCCCATGGTGCAATAGACGAAATAGCGCTGATGGATTTTGTGTTAATTTGTGTTGAGGGTGGAGGAATGTCTGATCATTTAATGGTAGACGGACGATTACAAATCGAGTAGAGGTGAAAGGGGAACAAAGAGTGGAAGCAGGAAGTGATGTACTGAAGGTGAGTGAACTGAACATGGCAATCAGAGCTGAGGAGTTCCAGCTGGCATTGAGAGAGATATATGGAAATGTGAGAGGGCAGGGCTTCAGTAATGTTGTGGCAGAATGCTAGTTGTTCAGTGATGCGTCGTTGAGATGTGCGAAAAATGTGCTTGGTCTGCGCCGTGTAAGCGGGTGTAGAAGGAAGAGCTGCGAGTGGTGGAACGATTAGGTTAATAAACTGACGGTGCAGTAGAGAAGAGCCTGAGGAGTGGTTGTAAACGAGCGGTGGCGGCCTATGCCAACTATTGAGAAGAGAGGAAAGGTGGAGCAGCTGTTGAGGAGAGCTAAGAGGGATGCTAATGCCAGGTGGGGTATTCTGAGAACAAATAGATCTTTTGGAAAGAGGTCAAGATTCTGAGGAGGAGAAAGTGGGAAAAAATTAAAACTGGCGGGTGTTGTTGATGAGGGGTGATGGACGAAAGAGGAGGACTGAGTATTTTGAAAAGTTATTGACTGGCGAATATGTCATAGACGGTGATATTTCTGACTGTGGGTGGTGTTACACTGATGCCGAGACCAAGACTTGGGGCGTGGAAATGGTGTAGGAGGCGGTAGAGGTGATGAAAGCAGGGAAAGCCTCTGGTTTGGATGGTGTTGCGACACTGCCTGAAGAAGGCTGGAGCAACGGTAGTCAAATAGCTAGTAAGACCACATATTCTGGGTTTGTTGTCTGATGTGGTGCTCATTGAGAGGCGCAGTGCTTGCATTGTTTTGCTGTATCATGGCCAAGGAAATGAAAGGGAACGCCTCAACTCTAGAGGTATCGATTTGCTGTGTTGTTGGTAAGATGGGCCGGATTGTGCTGAGTGAGCAAGACGATTTGAAAAGTCAGATAGTGCGATTGACGTGGAACAGAGTGGCTCATAAGTGTAGAAACTCTCAGAATGTTATTGGCCTGAAATGGGAGTGTCGGTATTTGCCGATATTTAGGTATTGTTACTTTTTTATTTGAAGAAAGCTCTGTTCTAAGATTTGCATTATACTACTCGGATATTTTTCCTGTTGCAGGTGAGCTTTCTTCACGAAGATGCCATTATTGCAGCCATTCAGAAAGCTGTTGAAGACAAACTTCTTGGGTCTAATGCTTCAAGGACGTTTTACACCCAAGTAAGAGAACACTTCCCTCCGTTCTTAATGGAGCTATGAGAACAAGGCAGGTCCTATTGCCCCTTTGTTTATGCACTTTGATCATTGCAGCTACATGTTGTTGTGGTAGGCATGAGGTGTCTTGTGAGTGGGAAAAGTATTAGCTATCATCAAATTGGCTACATTCACTTTAAATTGTCTTTGTTCTGCTAATTATGTCTCCCAGCCCCAGCAAGGAGATATTGTTTTACAGAGGGGAGTGTCATTGTTTTTCAACAGAATTACATGTGTTGTATATCTATGAAGAGTGTTTTTCCCTTCGATTACAAAAAAAAGTATGTTTGTGTCCTCATCCACCTGCTGCAGTTATCGGATTATAGTCTAAATTCCTCCTCCAGCGACGAAGTTTTAATAACTTGTAACATATATTTTTAAAGCTCCTGTGGAGTAGTTATTACTCAACAACACAATTTTTTATATGAAAGTGGAATTTAGATATTTTACAATACAATTTCCCATGAGAGCATGTATCCAGGTAAATGGGTGTCCAGACCTTGCTTAAAGCACAATACTGTGTAGTGTTGTGACAACATCGACAAGGGTGTTGTAAAGATTGATATCATCTGCAACTTTGCTTTTCGGGGGACGATAGATGAGGGTGATTTGACATTTTATATGTTTACTGACTACTTGGATTGATACTATGTCGTGCCTGTTGTTTGGAATGGTGACTCCTAATATTTGCAGTGTTTTTCACGAGAAACAACACTCCTCCGCCCTCTCGACCTTGTTCATCTTTGTGAAATACTGAGTTACGGGAGAGAGTGAATTTGCCTAAATAATGTCTGGTGCTATTTTCAACCACTATTCTGTGATTGCTATTACATCGATATTTTCATTCATTACAAGGATACCTAGTTCTTCGATTTTATCTCAAAGACTTCTAGCGTTCACATAGTAACATTTGAGAGTACTGTTGGTCACATTAACTGCTTCTACTTGAGTTGTCGTGTCAGAGTCAAAACTTTTGTTTTAGTTTACAAGGATTGTACTAGCGTAGCTGCGACTACTGCCTCTTACTCGGATTGGATTGATGACAAGAACCTTTTGGCTAGAACCTGCGGTGAGGTTTTGATGGGCTCTTGTGTTGGTTGTGTATCTAGTGTTGGCACTGGCGGAGGCCGTTTGGGGATTCGTTGGGCACTGCTAGTGAATTTTAGAGTTGGAAATCGAGTAAGTTTTTTACTTATTTTCAGTGATAGGACCGCCGCCGATGTTTTTAAGGATGTTTTCGAGGGTATCTAGTCCATACGAGTTGATGTGGATCTTGTTGGTGATTCTATTAAAGTTGTAGTACTTTGGGTTGATCATCGTCTCCCAATGATCGGAGAACAATTTACTGAGCATTGCAGAAAGTTGCTAGGCGACTGTCAAGAAAGTCATCGTTCTAAACCTATATCTGCTTTGGTTCGGATGGGGCAGGACGCCAGCGACATGGATGTTTGTGTGCAAACGTTTGATATCTGTTAGCATAGTTTCGTATCTTTTCCGTGTCGATTCCTTCTGCAACAAGTCTTTAGCTCCGATTTGTAGTATAATTAGTTTAGAGGAAAATATCTTTTACTTTTCAATTATGCCTAGTTTCTCATCAATTTTCAAATCTGTTTTGCCAAGTATTTTCAGTTGGATTCTCCCTTTTTGCTGATTTGATTTGAAAAAAGTGACATTGTAATCACCAGTCACCATAATTTCCTCTGTATTCTGTGAGTCCATTTCATCGAATAGTACGTCAATTGATTATGTGTGTTTGGTCAGATGTGCTTAGACAGGGGCCTAACGTGTAGTGCATTATCACAGCGTGGCTGCATCCTGTTTACTTCAGTTGTATACAGTGCATAGCTATTTTTGACTGAGTTTTCTATCGATTTAATGAGGTCGTCTGTCTTTACGTCAAGAACTGTAAGGTTCTTAGCCAATTTGGAGTCTAGGTGCACTTGAAGATCTTTCACTTGTTCTTGTTTGGCTGCAGCAGTTTTTTTTGACTGCTGCTAATTTGCTGCTTATCAATTCTTTGAATTGGTGAAATTGTTTCAGCCCGTTTTCCATATTTAATTCAACAGCTAGCAATCGATTATCTGTGTTGACCGTCTCTGCATTGGATGAGCCGCTGGAGGCATGACTGATTTATGCTGTGAAATTTTGTCCTACTGGGGCTCAGCTTCACTTGGCTTGTTCTGATGTTCCAGACTGGATGTGTGATGGCTTTGTTGTGGATGTTGTGCTGCTCGATTTTTCAAAGGCATTCGATATGGTTGCTCGTGATGTGTTGATTCACAAGCTGAGGGAGGTGGGAGTTGGGCCAGTTTCGCTTGGCCGAATTTGTTCGTTTCTGGCTGGTCATTCTTTAGTGGTGTACATCAGGGTTCAGTGTTCGGCCCAGTGCTATTTCTGATCTACGTTAATCACATCACTAATGGAGTGTTGTGTTCTTATAAAGCATTTGCTGATGACTACGAGCTGTATCTTCGGTATAAGAGGATGAAAGAGTCTGCAGTTGCTAGTGTGTCTTGTCTGCAGTCGGATCTAGACAGAGTCAGCGCAGTTGCTTAAACTTTGAACTTGAGGTTGAACTCGGAGAAGTGTGTAGTGTTGAGGTTTGTTTGTTGGTTGCCGAGTGGACGGACGAGAATCCCCTGGCTCTGTAATATTTGGGTGGGATATTGGTGAATTTTGTTCAATCCCACAGCGACCTTGGCGTGGTGGTGGATGTGAAACTCAAATTCCACCATCATGTCAGAGAGGTAGTGGGAAAGGCTACAGGATTGGCCAACAGCCTGCTGAGATCCACCGTTTGTCGTAGTCCTCACTTCATATTAGTGTCCCTCTTTGTGATGCACATCAGGCTTATCATGGATTATCGTTTGTCTGTGTGGAATGTGGGTTTTCTTGGGGATTTCAGATTGCTCGAGTCTGTGCAGAGAAGATGGACAAAGAGTGTGGATGGTCTGGCTGGATTGGATTACTTTTCCAGACTGAAGCAACTTGGCTTATTTTCTATTAAGGGAATGTTTCTCAGAGCGGATCTTATTAAATACTGGAAGATCATCTGCAGGTTGGATGGTGGCGCCAACCTTGGGGGTATTTTTCATTGAGCTCCTGATGTGGGAACACGAGACCATCCCTAAAAGCTTTTGATGTTGGCCAACATCAAGAGGAGATTCTTTGGAGCACAATGTGATTGGTTATGGAATGGCCTTCCAGGTTTTGGGGTAGAGTCTGATTCCCTGGCTGCATTCAAGGGGTCGCTTGCGGAGTTTCTCAGCGGTGTTCTGTTTGAGTTTGTATAGGTTTGCGGAGGTCCTTCTGTTGCATACTGGTATCTTAGCTTATGGATCAACCGGCCGGATGTGCCATCTCCTTGTGGGTTGCCCCCCCCCCCCCTTTTGTGTGTGTGTGTGTGTGTGTGTGTTGAGGTGGGTGGTGGTTGTTTCTGTGTCTTGGTGTTGTTGTGGTGGTGGGTTGTGATGTGTGCGTGTGTGCCTGAGTGGTGGGTTGTGGTGTGTGTGTCTGGGTGTGTTGCATCTTTGTGTGCTTCTTTATTGTACAGTGTGCTGTTCTATAATTTATTCATTTATTTTTTGTCATGCAAACGGTTTGTTCATATGATAGCCAATGGGGCGCACGAATTCCAGTTCCTATACATGTGTTATCATAGCTGTTCTCAATATTAAGCTGATGTGCATGGCTGTGCTGGCCTCCCCCGGCTCTGCTGCTCCTCACTGGCCTGTGGTGCTGCTGGAGGGTGTTGTAAAGGTAAGACAAAAGTAAGAGTTGTTTGGTTTCCTCTGCTGCTTGACTAAATTTTCAGCGCGCTGTCTGCGTTACCCATTGGAGGCACTCATGTGCACATTTCTAGACGAGCTAGAAGAACAATAGCAAAATATTAATTCTGGGGGGTACAAATAGGGGTAAATGCCGCATTCTAGCTTAACTTGAATCATCTTAGTCTGGTATAGAGAGTTCCGGTGGAAAAATGGACCGTTTGTTTTAGTTCTATTTGCGTGACAGCTGATGTGAGTAACTCTAATTAGTTGCGGGATACGATGATCTTACTTTGAAAGGACCTAACGATGTAGGGTTTTGTGGGATATTGGCGATTCGAGAACAGAATAACTACAAATGCAAGTCGGGGGCGGGTTAACGACGGATGCGCGTTAACGCGAAGTTACTTTTTTTGCAGGGTTGAGTTGAATGCAAAGGTAAGCAAATTCGTAGCTGCTTCCTTCTGCCATGTAATGTTGTGGAAATGATAGCAAAATTGTTGGCAGCAGCAGCAGATGGGCGACGGAGAATCATAAGATGAAGAAGAAATTATATAAATTTCAGTAAATGGCGTGTTGCTGAATTCACAACACGATTCTAAGATGCGAGATGTAAAGTAGCACTACCAAGCATCCCATCGTTGCTATGAGCAGGAACCACCTATATATATAGCTACCAGTCCAAGTACTGTGCAATGATACTACCCGCTCCAATTTCCCTGTGACTTTGATACAGCGAACCAGTTACATATGACAATGTTGGAAATTGAAATACCAATGACACCTTTGAATATTGCTCGAGACAGACGAGTAATATAAACACCGCTGAAATAAAAGATAGACGAAACAGAGTGGAATCATAACAATGCGGCATCCTATCAGAGGCGTCCTAACAGTGCGGCATCCTAACTGTGCGGAAATATGTTATCAAAATATACTAATGCAATGACAATAACCAGTTGCATTTGAAATGTTGACAACCAGTATAACAAAATAACACCTATTATCACTTTTAGACTACAAACAGGTAATATGAGCGCAGCAAGGCGACATAAACCGCCGGAGTAAGTCGCTTGTGGGATTCGTTCCTGATCATCACAACCGCGACACAAGAGAACAGTATTTTCCTTTGGTTGGTTACACCTAACACTCGGAATACGCACTCTTTATTGGCACTATAGTCAATATTGTTGCCACATGCTATTTAAGGCAGAATAGTACATTCAAATAGACACGAAGTGGAACACAACCTGTTACTTAAAAATGTCCTTCAATGACATGTGTATTGGTGGGACGATGTCCAGATTCAAGTATGTAGGGGGTGAGGAAGTGTGTCCAATCCGGCTGGAAAGAGAGAGGGGGGCGAACATCAGCTGGCATGAAGGCGGGGGGGGGGCTTCATGAGCAGGGAAATGTAACAGCTCACATGGGGCAGTGCAATCGCAATAAACAGAAGTGTCTGTTTCCTTGGGCTGGCACAACTCACATAGGGCAGTGCAGGGCATGATAGACAGAAGTGTCTGTATTCATGGGCCGGCAACACAATAGACAGAAGTGCATGTATTCTTGTGCTGGCAGCACCCCATTGTATGCGGGAGGAGTATCAGGTGCTTGGTCTGATGGGTGCGTGACTGTTTGAGTGGGAGAGGGGCGTGTGTAGTGGGGCAGGCCGTATGAGTAGGTCGGCTTAGTGGTAGACAGGATGTAGAGGATTTTACAAGTGTAGAAAGTCAACAACAGGCCTATTGGCCCAAACTAGGCTGCCTTTTGATAGCAAGGGGGTTAGTTCTGGAGTAGAACGTCTAAGAGGCCTATTGGCTCACACTAGGTGGTCTTTTGATAGCAAGAGGATTAGTTCTGAAGTAGAACGTCTAAGAGAGCTTTGTGTGCCTTTTTTTTATAACAACAGGAAATGGAACGGCTTAGCTATTTATCGGCGATTTACGTAGAGCTTATCGAGCTGCGACTTGAACGTTTCGATTGTGTTGCTGTTTACAACCTCTGCTGGAAGTTTGTTCCATTCTTTGACAACTCTATCTGTGGAGAAATTGCGCGTGATGTCGAATGAGAAACGTTTCCCAAATTTGGGGAAGAGGGGCTAAGGTTTGAGGCTGTTAAAACGAGATGAGGCGTGTTGGTCGTTGGTTTCTCACCTTCTCACCTTCTCACCTTGGTTGCCTCAAAGACCACCCCACACCCCAGCAAGGCCAGAGTGCAGAGCATGACAGGAGGCACAAATGCCACAGCATGCCAGACTGCAAAAGCCCGGCAAAACACCCATGGAGCGGAAAAAAAATCGATATTTGTGCTTCAGGCAACTGATCATACAGGAGCCAGAGTAGACATAGGTAGTAAGTCCTCTGATATACCATGCAAAATTTTCCAACATTTGATCAGGTCTGCCCTAAGAAGATGACCCTTAATGGAAAACCAATCAAGGCTACTCAAACGACCACCATCAATGTTTTTAGTCCATCTACTCTGAACAGACTCCAGCAGCCTGCACTCCCCACAATATCTAGTGTTCAGAACGCAGGATGCATTCTCATTAAGGGGTTGGATATGCAAAACATAGAGACAAACGGCATAAATTCCCGTGACCAGCAAACAGTTGATCTCAACAAATAGTTGGCCAACCCACCAGCCTTTGCAGCCACCTCACGAATCTGATGGAATCGGAGACCGGTATCTAGATTGACACCGAAGTCTCTATGTGTAGGGACAAACTTCAATACTCTGCCCTGCAGCACGTACTGGTTAGTTAGAACCAAAGCATCAAAATCAATACGACCTCTATAAAAGCGCAGCACAGTACACTTATCCGGATTTAGTCCAAGGTTCCAGGACTGTGCGACTGAGTCAACTGTATCCAACCCACTTTGCAGTGACACACCTTGAGCGGCAGACTCGGTGTCCTTGCTCGAGTATCTTAAGTACAACTTGTAGTCATCAGCAAATGCTTTGAACTTGCATGAAAGACCACTAGAGATGTGAATAATAAAGATCAGGAACAGCAGCGCCCCAAGGACAGAACGCTGGGGCGCACCACTCGTCACAGCAACTGGGCTGCTCACGCTGCCATTCACACAAATGCTCATCACTCTGCCAGTGAGGAATGCAGAGATCCAGGCTAGCAAAAAATTACAAACGCCCAAGTATTTCAATTTGGACAGGAGCACAGCGTGACTCACCACATCAAATGCCTTCGAGAAGTCCACCATCACGACATCCACAATATATCCCTCATCAATACACCTCCCAACATCATCATAGGTCAACAGCAATTGGTCCTCAGTGCTACGGCCTCTCCGAAAACTATACTGATGAGGTGACAAAATATTATTGCTCTTAATCGTGCTACAACCATTCTTTCCATCGATTTGCAGCAAACCGATGTCAAGCTCGCAGGCCTGTAATTCAAAGGATCAGTGTGGGACTTTGCCTTGAATATTGGTACAACCAGCGATCTGCTCCAGGTTTCAGGGACCATTCCTGTCCTTAATGACTTGAAAAATTAAACAGAGAGGGTGGGAGAGCTCAACAGAGCAGTTCCTTAGCAGATGTGGATGGAGGCCATCTGGACCCACACTGGAACTGGGATGAAGATTGGAACGAACACGCTGGACCCCCAACCGAGGAAAGTCAACATCCGCCAAACTTCCCGCAAAGAACTGGAAAAGGGCTCTGTGTACCAGAGCTGTACTAACAAAGACTCTCAAAAAATAAGCAGCAAAGACTTCGCACATCCTATCAGGATCCTGCACTATCTCACCCGTCGGCAAGCAGAGAGTACTAACAGCTGGACAACCAATCTTTTTATTTCCCACGTAAGCATGGAACAGCTTAAGGTTAAGTAAATTAGACTCTTACTTCTTCCGGGAGTCAACGGAAAAATTTCTCTTGTGGCTATTCAGCTCACTAAATATGTGTAATCTCTCGGGAGCACTGGCTGAATTGCAACCCTTTGCCCCTCTGACCCGCTTGTATTGAAGCCATGCCTCTGATCTCTCTCGGGCAAGAGCGATGGGCGCCCTCACAGCCCTTGGGGGGCAGAACAAGCAGGCATGAGAGGTATGAACTTATCAATGAGGCACAACAAGACTGACTGAAAAAGGAAAAATCTTTACACACTGAAGAATAGCAAAATTCTTGCTAAATCCTATCCCCCAGCCAATCTGGGACAAAGCCTCTGAAATTCTGGCATAATTCCCCTTGTGCTAAATAAGTCTCTCCCCCACGGCCACGCGCTCCAGCCCCTCCCCATTGAAGATATACTCAAACACAACAGGAGAATGTTGGCGGCGGCGGCAACACAAGCCTCTTACCAACACTCATCTTCAGATGTGAGAAGAAGATCCAGTATATTGTCAGAGTATAAAAGTTGGCTCTCTTACCCACTGCAAAAGTCCAAGAGATGAGAAACGGTCTAAAAATTGCATGTCAGTTGGCCGAATGTAGCCATTAATGAGGTCCAAGGACCAGTCAATTGTTGGTAAATTAAAATCACTTACAATGATCATCTATTTGCCAGGGCAAAAGTTAAGTATAAAGTTGAAGAAATCTGTGTTTTCTAAAATTGTATAAGAAACAAGCTGATGAAGTCATAATCCACAAGTGAAAATCAATTAGGTGCACAATTACAACATTTGGAATGGGCACCTCAAACCCCAAAAATGCGATGTCCCTATGCAGATACAGCAGCCATCCATGCTTTTGAGCTCTGCCATCCGTGTCCCTCCTGACAGAACTATAGTCAGCAATGTCGATGACAGATGATGCAACAGAAGGTAACAACCACGTCCCCACTAACTGCCAATACATGAATACACTGCTTCGAAAGCAAATTTGAGATAAAATCTACTTCATTATCTAGTCAGTTAACGTTTACATGACAAATGTGTAAAAAAATAAAAATAAACTTGAAAAACTGCTAGAGCTCAGCGCAGGAGAAAATTCTGATCATTTGACCCAGCGGCCCCATCAACCCGATTGGGAGCACCACCGTCACGACGACCAGTCACAGCAACACCACGACTGGCAGCAGCCCAAGAGCCAGACGCAACAACACAGCAACCATTGGTATCTGAACCGCGACCGCAGCCAGACAAAGGCACACTCCCACCATCTGCAACAACACCACCACCTTCTGCAGCAACACTACCAATTGCAACACCACGACCAGCTGCAGCAACACCACGACCAGCTGCAGCAGCACCACAACTAGCTGCAGCAGCACCACAACTAGCTGCAGCGGCAGCACGACCAGCTGCAGCAGCACCACGACCAGCTACAGCAACACCACGACCAGCCGCAGCTGCACCCCGACCAGCCACAGCAGCAGCACCGCGACCAGTCGCAGTAGCACCACGACCGAAAGCAGTGCGGGTCACCACCCTGGCATAACTGCCTCGACCTGTACCAGAAACAGCGGGCCCCCTCTCCCCACGCTGACTACAGCCAAGCCAGCCCCACGCTCCTCCCCTGCCCATAGCAGGCTCCTCTTCCTGAACAACTCCTGGCGTTGTTTGTATGTAAGATCCCTCTGGATTAATACGCTTTCACGCCCGTCCAAACAGTTCAATTTCCTTGTATTCAGCAGAATCTCTCTCGTGGCGTTGTCATCATAGATCTTTGCTCTGAACATTCCAATCTGTCCGTTTACTCTATGGACCTCATGCAGGTCACATCCAGACACAATCAGTCTTCTCACCACGCCCTGAAAACCAGTCTTCACATCATCCACCGTCTCACCCAGGCCTCTTAAAATTACATTCTGTTTCCGTTTCTTCTGCTCCTGGACGTTCCGCACCTCTTTCCGAACTACTTCATTAGGTTGGGCAGACCTGGGAAACAGCTCAGGTGCAGCCTGCATAGTTTTCAGCTCTTCATTCCAATCGAATCACTTCAACCTCTATTTTCTCATCATCAAAGTTACAAGATGCAGCGTTGATGAAGTTTCCTAAACCCTCTTGTTAGAATTCCTGATGTGAACGGAAAACATCCTTAGTATATCCCTGTTGCACACCACAATAGTTCCTGGAGCACGCCACGACACAACTTCTCCTCTCGCACGCTCAGAAGGAGTTTGGTTGAGTGTGTGAGAGGAGGAAGCTTCGAGTGAACGTGGGTAAACGTAAAGTAATGAGATGCTCGAGGAATGTCGATGTGAGTGGAATTAGTGTCCTTCTAAATAAAGAGTTATTAGAGGAAGTTCAGTGTTTTAAGTATCTGGTCTCCCATGTGGAGAAGCCTAAACTAGTGGAACAGAAGTGAAGGAAGGATGTAAAGTTTTGAGTGCACCGAAGAGTGTAATGAGATGTAGGAGGTTTGGGAGGGTAGCGGAGAGAGGGCTGCGTGAGGGTGTAACTAGTTGTCCCAATTGTGCTCTACGGGGCTGACACGTGGGGGTTGAGAGCAGAAGAGAGGAAAAGATTGAAGGTTTTTGTGATTAAATGTTTGAGGAGCATGGCTAGTGTGACGATCAGAGGCAGATTAATAACGACGTGGAGCGAGCTAGAAAGGGTATGGTGAAGAATTTGGAGGACGGAGTTGATTCGTGTTCTGAGAGGGTTCGGGCTCATGGTGAGGCTGGATGAAGGTAGATTGGTGAAAAGAGTGTTGAAGGCAGAGGCGAATGGACGTACGCCTAGAGGGAGACAGGAGTTTGGGTCGATGGATGATTTGAAGCAGGCATTAGGAAGGAGAGACTCAAGTGTGGAGGTAGCAAGAGAGTGTCCAATAAATAAGCGTGACTGGATAATGGTTGTGCATGGATGATTTTGGACGGTACCCTGATGGGCTTTCCCGCCCTTGGCATCTCGGGGTGGGCGGGGGGAGGGAAGGGAAGGACCCGGCCATCATGATGCGGCAGGGGTAAACTAGGTATACTGTGGGGCCCTGCTGCCGACACTGACCTCGAACCGCACTCATGACCCGGAGACTTTGTTGCGGGGTCTTCTGGCCGGACCATTTAGTGCAAAAGGGCTAAGTTGTGTGAGTGTATGAGAGGAGTGTGAGGTGCGCCTTGCCATCGGCCACCCCCCTTTCTGAGTGATTCGGCCTAGTGTCTGTATCTGTATCGCAAAGACTAATTCAAGAAGTATTGAATGACGTTCTCAAAGAACTCATTTGCAAAGAAGCTGAATTTTATTAACTTTGGGATGTTACAAAGATGACACTGATCCTCTCTCCTGGCTAGGTATCAATTGAAAGAGCATTCAGCATCAATAAAGACACCCTGACCTGCAATATGTCTTAGCTGTCAATCACAATTAGGCAGCAATACATGGGAAGTGCAGGAGATACAAATAACTAATAAAATATCACTGGTTACACTGCTGAAAGAATGTGGTATGTAACTTACATGGAAAGAGAAGACTAAAAATTCAAAGCAGAGAACAGAGTGACCTATTGCAGAAAAAATATGTTTTCCTGTTAAAAATTCCTGCATCTGGAGAAAGCACCAGTAAATTTGAATTTTTCAGCACAAATAATAATAGAAAAAGCTGATAAGTTTGCTATGTAAACTGAAGAAGCAAACAATCTCTTCTTCTCCTATCATAGTACATGAAATGCGCTCTGATGGAATGCAAAGAAACGGCAGGAACAAATTTCCAGAGAAGATACCTTGGTGAACAGCCTGAAACACGAGCTGATGAAATAGTAGATAGTAGTCACAACAAGCTATGTAACTTTACCAGTGGCTTAATACAGGTGGACAGAATCAATATAATAGGCAAGAGAAATAAGATGTACTATCGGTTACAAAGATAGACCTTATTTTTAATTTCTCGTTTTGCTTACAACATCCCTGCACCAAGATTGTATGTTGTATAGTATTGGTTTACAAGTTTACATTTCCTCCAGACATTTGCCTGTAAACATACAATCATAAAAATTTACCTAACTACTTACAATTTGATTTAAATAAAGTTCAAATTAAAACCCAAAATTTAGAATAAAGTTTGTATCATTGTAACCGACAGTACAAAAAGTGGCTGATGTGTGACATGTGATAGAACAAATGTGTACAAAATACACCTATCCATATGTAGCTTTTAATCTAATTCCGGGATGTTGCTACATTTTTTGTGTGCGTATGCTCAGTTAGTTTGCTTCAGCCTGAATGAACTGATTTTTTTGTACACATGATAAGGAATTCATTATATTATTAGTTAATGTATGTTTTTTTTATATAATGAAGAAAATCATGCCCCAGCCAAGCAATGACTTAGTCTTTACACAAAGGCAATTTTTTATCAGTAAACTCAATTGGTATGGAAAGTTTTGCAAATGTTTCAATTAATGTACAGCCTAATTGTTGCTTCTTTCCATCAGCTTTTATTTGCCACTACAACGGACCTCTGTATACCTGCACTGTTCTTGTGACAAGTGTTTTGGTTCCACAAGGGATCTATGAAATGCTTAAACCAGAATTTATCACAGTCCGCGTGACTGATTCACGTAATTATAGGTTTGTGTCAAAATTATGATAAGAATATGTATATACAGTTTGAAAAATTATACAATCTGAGTAGTGGCTATGTGTGCCACATTGACTTACGATATTCACATTGTAACATTTTTTTACCTATGAATAAAATATTTATGCATTGTTTGAAAATATTTCCTATACAATGATCCCTGTCTCATGATAAAAATAGGAGAATCTGTCGAGTGGATGGCTAAAGAGGGCTATTCTAGCAGATCTTAGGTTCCTTGTGCATCCAAAACCCTTGTCTTACGGACAGTATCCAGGAGTCTTTGCTACACGTAATTACAAGAAGACCCGTTTGTTTTCAATCAGGGTCTAGTTGCAATTCAGAAGCTAGACAAATATTACTGCATTTGGAGTCAATGTGTTCATTGTTTTACTTTTTTTGCTAATGGCTATTCATGTTCTTTGGTCAGCTAGTTAGTAGGGGCAAAAAAATACAACTATATTTATTGGCTGAAAATAAATATATAAACTATCTTCCATGCAAACAAATAATATGAAAGTTTATATACTTATTACTTATTAAACTTGTATGGTCCTATATTACTTTACAATACATGTTCAGATAACCTGATTTTTTTTTTGTCCTTGATATTTCATTATTTGTACTTGAAATGTCCTTGAAATATCCTTGAACTTCAAGTTTGAATTTCAGCGGCAATCCTAAAGAGGTTAGATGAGCCAAGGCGACCAGCCCTGATTACTGTGATAATGTAAACCCCTACAGGATGGTTAGATGAGACGAGACTATTGGTTCTCATAACTGTGATGAACTAATGAAATCTAGAGGAGGGTTAGATGAGCCTTATTTACAATGCGGAGTTAAACCTCTACTGGAGAATCAGATAAGTTGAGGCTACTGGCTCTGATCACGGCGAGAGTATAAACCCCACAGGAGAGTTAGATGAGTTGGGGTGACTGGCCTGATTACTGTGATGATTTAAGCCCAAACAGGAGAGTTAGATAAACCGAGGTGACTGGCACTGATAACTGCAATTTCCTTGTTAGGATTGTTTAAATACCATCATACATAATCACATTTTGTACTGTTGTATAACGTGCCTGTGCTGAAGTTATATTGGTATATCATCTGCTTAACCTGCTCTTTTGTTGCAGTCGCTGCTGCCTGGTGCAACCAGCATCAACCCTCCTCTGGAAGGGGGGACTGGAGGGCGTGTGTACGACCACAACCTCGTGCGAACTAGCGCTAAGGAACAGAAGATCACCAAGTACTGGTCCAGGTAAGGGGCGCAGATGGCTCTACATGCGTCTCTCTACACTGATATGAGCGTATCTATTTATCCTTTGCTGGTAGCTACTTGTTATTTGGATTGAACGTGGGTACAGGACGACATGATCACCACAACTCTCGAGTCGTTGTTGAAGCTAGCAAACAACTACATCTCAAATCGGTTTTGTTGGTCGGTAACCCTATAGGCCACCCATGTTCATGGAGTCTTTGTGCAGCGGGTACAGTTCCCATCATTCAACAGCATTTGCATCAATAGCTCCCCCTAGGCATCTGTTAGGATCACGGGCCGCACGGAGTCATGGCCAAACCGGGGAGGTGAACACCCTTATTTCCTTTCAGACTCCCCTCTTCTTCACCCTTTACTATCTCCCCTTTTCTCCCCCGTCCTGATTTGCTTGACTTTTTATCTAGCTACCTCATTTGCATCTTATGTTTAGTTCAAATTTTCTTAAACTTGTATCAGACTCCTTCTTAACAACTCTCCTAATAGTCGCTGCACACAAACACACACACATACACACACACACACTCTCAAACATTCACACACCGGTTCTAACTATTCCTCCTTTTGGGTGGCAAATAACAGCCAAATTGCGCTCTTTCTTTCATGCAACCTTTTTCTACGACTATTCCTTCTTCTTCTTCTTTCCATTCTTGCTGTTCTCATGCGTGAAATTCCCTACGCCTAGTGTAGATCTCATGCATGGGATCCCCGTGTTTTGTCTCATCTTCATCTTCCCCCTCAGCAGGTGTTGGAGCGCGTAGCCCGCACCTTAAGGACTACTGCGGATCCTTATGGCTCTGAAGCAGGGTAGGTAGTGTGTTATTCCTCCTTTCTGCCATCCGGGGAGTGCTGAGACCATATGGCCTCAGCGCCTTAGGAGTTTCTGTACCTCCTGTGGCACCCGTACGTACCATAGACGTTCGCCGCGCAAAGAACTTTGCCTTTGCGCAGTAGTAAACCTTAACTCGAACATTAAAAACGAATATAAGCAAAGACTAACTTGATGCAGCACTGTTTGCTGGTTTGACATTCGGCGCCAGAAGGACGATGACTCCAGCGCGCTAGAAAGCCTCGCCACTCTAATCTAATCTAGCAAACAACTACATCTCAAATCGGTTTTGTTGGTCGGTAACCCTATAGGCCACCCATGTTCATGGAGTCTTTGTGCAGCGGGTACAGTTCCCATCATTCAACAGCATTTGCATCAATAGCTCCCCCTAGGCATCTGTTAGGATCACGGGCCGCACGGAGTCATGGCCAAACCGGGGAGGTGCACACCCTTATTTCCCTTCAGACTTCCTTCTTCTTCACCATCACTATCTCTCCTTTTCTCCCCCATCCGGATTTGCCTAATTTTTATTTACCTCATTTGCATCTTATGTTGGTTCAAATTTCATCTAACTTGTCTCAGATTCCTCAACAACTCTCCTAATAGTCGTTGCACACAAACACACATACACACGCACACACAGACACGCACACTCAAACATACACATACTGGTTCTAACTATTCTTCTTTTGGGTGACAAATAGCAGCCAAGTTGCGCTTTTTCTTTCATGTTATCTTTTTTTTACAATTCCTTCTCTTTCTTCCCATTCTTGCTTTTCTCATGCATGGAATTCTCTACACCCCGTTTTCTGTCTTTTCTTCATCTTCCCCCTCAGCAGGTGTTGGAGCGTGTAGCCCGGCACCATAAGAACAACTGGGATCCTTGGGGCTCTGAAGCAGGGTAGTTAGTGTGTTATTCCTCCTTACTGCCGTCCAGAGAGTGCTTGGATCAAATGGTCTCAGCACTTTGGTACTTCATGTACCTCCTGTGGCACTTGTACATACCATAGACGTTCGCCGCGTAGAGGACTTTGACTTCGCGCTGCAGTAATCCTAACTCGAACATTAAACAAAGATGAACAAGGACTAACTTGATGCAGCACTGTTTGCCGGTTTGACATTCTTGCATCAATAGAGAGTATGCAGATATGCATAGACATATTTTCTATGTAGCTTTTATAACGCCAGAAACATGGTTTTGGAGCCTGAATGTTTTTAAGTATGTAGAGGAAACTGCTATATGAAGATACATCCCTAAAAATGTAGTCTCCATGCAAGGCTATTGGAAACAAAAGTCATAAAGACCCTAATTCTGGCATCTGTAGCACCTCGGTGGCATCTGTCGTAAGACGTTATGTGCCTTGTTACAGATGTGCGAAGTGGCATCTGTCGTGAGACGTTATGTGCCTTATGACAGATGTGCGGAGTGGTATCTGTCTTAAGACGTAATGTGCCTTGTGACAGATGTGCGGAGTGGCATCTGTCGTGAGACGTTATGTGCCTTGTGACAGATGTGCGGAGTGGCATCTGTCGTAAAACGTTATGTGCCCTGTGACAGATGTGCGGAGTGGCATCTGTTGTAAGACGTTATGTACCTTGTGACCCGTTAACGCGCAAATTTAGCGTGAAACGATGACAGCTGATAGAGCGGGCTGCAGCATTCAAGAAACTTGTATTTAGGACTTTCCTCAGATCTAAAATATAGCGATTCTCTTTTAAACCTTATTCCTCTTACTTTTGCCTGTATCACATTTTCACCTATCTATCTCCATCCATTCTCACCACGCACGTAACCAAGCTTATAATGCTGTCGTTAGCAAACAATACTCTCATCACTCCTGTGTTCTCTTTCGCCCAGACCCTCTCGGACGAATCTATTGGATTTCCTTCTAACTCTCCTCTCCATCGCCCTTCAGCATTTATTTTTTACATGCTGGTCTCTTTTCTCCACCATCTCCTATCCTACTTCATTTTCGTTTCCCTATTTGTCCCTCACATTTAATTTGCATTTATTGTAACCAATCTCACTCATCACAATCAAATTTTCAATAATCGGTTTCTCATTATTTGAGAGGGATGGCAGGAGTAAAGCAGATGGATTGGAACTATAGTGACAGTGTACAAATTAGAACTGTGTCTAAAAGAATGTTGATGGACAAAGTAGATACACATTTTTTAGGGTGTTTAGAGGAGAGGATAGATGGAGGAGATACGTAAAACGGTGATGAAAACAAATGTTAGTTTGCGTTAACTTAGAGAACCACCTTGGTATGGGTGGATGGATGGCGTTTGAAGGATTAACGACCGTGGGTGTGCATTTCCGTTCTTGGCAGTCTCGGTAAGAAACGGGAAGGACATGGGTGGCCCATTGCAAGATGATGGGCCCTGCTGTTGACACTGATCTCTAGCCTCATTCTTGGCCTAGAGTGTGTGTACGGGTTACTGACTGCACTCATTCGCGATGAAGGTTTATGATTTGGGAATGTGTGCCAGTGCATGAGCGAAGTGTGGAGAACGTTTTGCCTCCTCCTCACCCTTTGAAGACAGTGTGGCCTTTTGACTAGGTCGGTCCATGTCATTTTGGGTGCCTGAAGACAGCCGAATTGCACCTCATTCTATCGTGCAACCTTATTTTACAACCATCAACTTCTTTCTGATCAACTGTTTTCATGTGTGGGATTCGTGGCCTTTCTCTGTTTCCTCTTATTTTTCTCGTTTTTTTTCGAGTCGGTTTCACCAGGCCCACTGCGAATCTTTGAGACTCTGGAACAGGAGAGAGCGAGTGAAATCACCCCTGGCAGTCATCAGGGGAGTGCTGGCACCAAATGGCCTGAGCCCCTTACGAGATACTGTACCTCCTGTGGCACCCGTGCACAACACTACATTCAGTGCAATATGGACAACGAATCTGTGCCCTGGTAAATCTAATCACCAATCTCTCATCGGCGCAGTCGCTATCAAAGTTCTATCCAACCGCGTTCCCCTGCCAGGTCTCTTAAACGTTTCATTTTAAAAATGTCTATCGTCTACAGCACAGTCGCATTTACACCCTCAATGCTCAGACAGCTCGACTCCACATTCAGTTTACAGGGTATCTCCATCGTTCCTGATGAATGCCAAAGTTCTTACAACACTCAATTCTTCTGATAACTTTGCATTCTTTCATTTTAAACTTCCAGTCACTTCTCTCACATCACTACTCCTCGAATATATTAAATTACTTTTCTTCTACATGCACACACATACTCTCTGCTGTCTCCTCTCACACTCCTGCCAAACTCGCACACCGTTCTGCCCATCTTCTCATCTCCCTGTGCCGTCACTGAGTCATTGCCGGTATTCGAACCCAGAACCATCATATCACTCGAATAAATATTTATTTAACTACTATCTAGTTCTTATCATCTCAAATAGACTATTCACTTCTCATCATGTTCATCGTATAACTACACCGTAAACCGTGATTTTGTTTTCTAACCCACTAATCTATTTTTTCTTGTTTCAGTGAAAGAACGAGTCAACACGAATCTGTTAAATCTGACCCACTACGTTCACCACCATTTAGGTGAGAATTGTTGCCTCACTCTCTTGATTTTTTATCCAAACTGTAATGTGCAAGAATATCATTTATGGTAGTTGTTGCTGATTCGCACGGTTTTCGAATACAAGTTGGGAGCCTCTGCCAACGCATCTTGAAACTTGCGTGGCCCACTGACACGTAGCTACCTTCTAGTAAGACTGGTGGCGTTTCATTCCATGGCATTCTTGTGAATTATCATCTTATTGCTATCAGACGAGAACTTCAACTGACAAGTGTACACACTCTGCTGGAGGCCGTGAAAACAGACTGCCACCGCGGCTTGCAAGATATTCTTTGCAACCACAGCTTTGTTGGCTGCATTGACAACAACTGCGTGCTCATACAGCATAGCACTCACCTCTACCTTGCTCGCACCAAACTCTTGTGGTGAGTACTCAATCAGCACGAGCCTTTACTTTGCCGGCTTCAAACCCCTGTGGTGAGTACTCGGTCTACACGCGTCTTTTCCTTGCCTGCACCAAACCCCTGAGGTGAGTACTTGATCAGCACCCACATTACCTTGCCCGCACAGTAGCCTTCAGTGTGAACACACCGTTCTGCCCCGCCCCACGAGCCTTGTTTCTCCTGCACCACTTGCAACACACTTTCCTTCTGGCCTAACAAGCAGTGCCCTTCTTTTTCCTCGTAATGCTCAGAACAAACCCTTCTGCAAGCCCCACAAGCAGTGCCCTATATTTCCCTTGTAATGCTCAGAGCAAACCTTCCTGCTAGCCCCACGGCCAGTGCCCTCCCTTTCCCTTATAACGCTCAAAACAAACCCTCCTGCTGGCCCCCCTTTAGCAGTGCCTTCCTTTTCCCTTATAATGCTCAGAACAAACCCTCCTGCTGGCCTCACGAACAGTGCCCTCCCTTCCCCTTATAACGCTCAGAACAAACCCTCCTGCTGGCCCCAGGAGCAGTGCCCTCCCTTTTCCTCATAATGCTCAGAACAAACCCTCCTGCTGGCCCCATGAGCAGTGCCCTTCCTTTCCCTTATAACGCTCAGAACAAACCCTCCTGCTGGCCCTACGAGCAGTGCCCTCCCTTTTCCCTTGTAACGCTAAGAACAAACCCTCCTGCAAGCCCACGGCCAGTGCCCTCCCTTTCCTGACAACACTCAGAACAAACCCTCCTGCTGGCCCAACGAGCAGTGCCCACCCTTTTCCTCATAAAGCTCAGAACAAACCCTCCTGCTGGCCCCATGAGCAGTGCCCTCCTTTTTCCTTATAACGCTTAGATCAAACCCTCCTGCTGGCCCACGAGCAGTGCCCTCCCTTTCCCTTATAATGCTCAGAACAAATCCTCTTGCTGGCCCCACGAGCAGTGCCCTTCCTTCCCCTTATAATGCTCAGAACACCCACCTGCTGGCCACAAGAGCAAGGCCCTCCCTTTCCCTTATAACGCCCAGAACAAACCTTCCTGCTTGCCCCACAAGCAGTGCCTTCCCTTTCCCTTCTAACGCTCAGAACAAACCATCCTGCAAGCCCCACGAGCAGTGCCCTCCCTTTCCCTTATAATGTTCAGAACAAACCCTTCTGCAAGCCCCACGAGCAGTGCCCTTCATTTCCCTGATAACACTTAGAACAAACTCTACTGCAAGCCTCACGAGCAGTGCCCTCCCTTTCCCTGATAACGCTTAGAACAAATTCTTCTGCAAGCCCCACGAGCAGTGCCCTCCTTTTCTCTGATAACGCTTAGAACAAACTCTTCTGCAAGCCCCACGAGCAGTGCCCTCCCTTTCCCTGATAATGCTTAGAACAAACTTCTGCAAGCCACACGAGCAGTGCCCTCCCTTTCCCTTGTAGCGCTGAGAACAAACCCTGGCTTTAGCGTTTGTTCACGAACCGATTATTAACTGAGTTTCCCCTAGATAGCACTGGTTGGTCTCTAGTTTGTGCTGTGACCTTCAATCGCACGTTCGTTTTTTATACTAAAAAAATGGTCGTGCAACTATAAATGTAAATTCTCTAAAGCCGGTCAGGAGCTCTTCAAAAGTGAGATCCCTGGCCCCTTGCGTTGTTGTTGTTGTCGTTTTTCAACCCCAACTCCCCCTGTAATAGAGGAGCCACAGCCAGCGCACAACCCAGAGCCCCGAAACCCACCGACATGTGCATGATATGGTTGTTTCAGCAGATGCAAGCATTTATATTATGCCTACATCCCTGAGGAAGTTGATGCTGTCTCTCGAGCGTTCCCACAAATCACGCACTGACGTGATATTGTGGTCGAGTCGGCTGGATGCTACGGCTGGGCAAAACGTCATGACGTGCTCGACCGTATCGGGCGATCCCCTGCATCGCAAACAAAGGTCTTCAGGGACATTCCCCAGTTTATGCTGGTATGACTGAAGGGCCATGTGATGCCCGCACGTCAGCCGCAACATGTGGACCTGGTCACCTCTGGGCAACCCCAACTCCTCCATGTTCACCTCAGGCGTGTGACCCGGCAGGACTTTGTTGACTCACCTCGTGTTCATCTAATGCAAGGGCTGTGAAGTGTGTGTGTATCTGTTTGTACATAGATTTGTTGTCTGTAGAACGAGGAATGGTCGTGTGGTGATGGCCGAAGTGTGTTGCTGGTGTGTTGTGTAGGTGTATGTTGGTTTGATGGGGGTTCAGTAGGTGGTGGCAGGGATGTGTCTGGTCTACAATCTTATTGAAAAATTGAGTCCCTCTCATATCAAGATGATGTTTGAGAGAGAGAGAGAGAGAGAGGACCTGGGTTATCTCATGCAGGTGGGAATTTGGTGTGGACTGTGTACAACCCATAGCGATGCGCAAGTCCGTGTTCTGTATCCTTTGTAAGGAATTAATATGAGTAGGTGCATGGTCAGAGGACCAGGCAGTGTTTGCGTAGGAGATGATATAGATACAGACACTAGGCCGCTTCCCCCAGAAAGGGGGGTGGCCGACGGAAAGGCGCACCTCACACTCATACGCTCACACTCACACAACTTAGCCCTTTTGTGCTAAAGGGTCCGGTCGTTACCCGCTCAACATACACTCTGGGTCACGAGTGCAGTCCATGGATCCGTCGTCAGCAGCAGGGCCCGACAGTTTTCACTGGTTTACCCCCGCCGCATCATAATGGCCGGGCCCCTCCCATCCACGACCATCCCGACAGCGGGAAAGCACATCAGAGCAGCGTCAAAATCAACCATTCTCCACTCACGCCTGTTCATTGCACGCTCTCTCGCCACCTCCACATTCATGTCTCTCCTTCCCAACGCCTGCTTCACACCATCCAGCCACCCAAACTTCGGTCGACCTCTAGACCTGTGACCACTCGCCTCCGCATTCATCACCCTTTTCACCAATCTCCCTTCATCCATCCTCTCCATGTGCCGGAACCATCTCAGCACACGCGAATCCACTCTATCCTCCAACTTCTTCACCATCCCTGTTCTACTTCGAACTATGTCGTTGGTGATCCGGTCTCTCAGCGTTACTCCGGTCTCTCAGCGTTTAAGGAGCCATGCTCCTCAAACATTACATTTTGAAAACATTCAACCTTCTTTTCTCCTCTGCTCTCACCCCCCAAACCTCAGCTCCGTAGAGCACAGTTGGGACAACAACACCGTTACACAGCCCTCTCTTTTCTTCCATCCCCAACGTCCTACAGCTCATTACACTCTTAAGCGCACCCAACACTTTACATCCCTCCTTCTCTCGCGCCTTCACTTCAGTTTCCACAAGTTCAGTCATCTCCACATGGAAGCCCAGGTACTTGAAACACTAAACTTCCTCCAAGAGCTCTCCATTTAGGGTGACACTAATTTTGCTCGCATCGACAGACCTCGAGCATTTACTCTTACCCACGTTCACTCGAAGCTTCTTCCTTTCACACACTCTACCAAACTCAGACACTAGCCTAAATAGCTTCTCCTCTCAATCCGCAACCAGGGCCGTATCATCAGCAAATAGCAACTGGCTCAACTTATGATGGGACTAATAAATTGTTTGAATAGTGTTGTAATCGATTCCTTGGAGTGACCGTAGGTGGTTGTGGTAAGTACCCGGGACACATTCAGTTTTGGTATGGCTTTAGCGCCAATGTTGTTTGTGTTAGGTTTGAATGTCATCTCCGTGTCATAAGTTACTCCAAGGATTGTGGTAGTGGAACTGTGGGGTATGGGAGTGTTGTTGAGCGTGACATGGGGGTGAACACGGTGTTCACTGTTGTCTGGTGTTGATAGTGTTAGGGAAGACTTGCTAGCAGACATCCTCATTCTGTTATCCAGCTGCCAGACTTCAAGAGAGTTCATGTACTGCTTGAGGTGTGCGGCGGCGATTTCTTGTTTGTGGTGTTGCAAGGTCATTTTTTTGTGAGGTCATCCGCATATGTGCTGATATAGGTGTCGGGTCATGTTGGATTTGGCAGGTCGTGCCTGAAGGCTTTGAGAATGGAGGGGGAAAAGACGGAGCCCTGTGGTATACTATTGGGGTAGTGGCGGGTACGAGTTGGCTTGTTATAATAGAGTGTGTGCTTGTCTGCCTGAGAGGAAATTAGCAATCCATTTCTTGTATTTTGAATGTATCTGTATATTCAGTAGTTTGTTTATGAGGACGTGTCTTGGAACTATGTCGAAGACCTTACTTATGTCAATAGCGCATACCAGGGTTCGTTTGGCTGACTTCTTTCATTCAGGCCTTCATTGATGGACTGGGTCAGGTTGGTGAGGAGAGTGGTTGTCGAGTGTTGGGTCCTGAAACCGTGTTGCGTGGTGAAGAGTGGGATGTGGACATTAATTTTGTTTAGAACCAGTCTCCAAGATTTTCGAAGGGTTTGGGAGGAGAGAAATGGGTCTGTGTGAGGCTGGGTCTGTAGAAACTTTGTTGGGTTTAAGGAAAGGGATTTTTTTTAGCTTGTTTCCAGATGTTGGGTATTGTATTGTGTAACACGAAAAAGTTAGAAAATGTCTGTGAGGGCCGCGATGGCGTTTGCCCATAGATGTTCAAGGTGAATGTACGATATACCGTCTGGGCCCGCTGCTGAGGATTTTTTGGCCTGGCGGATGGCGACTCTTATCATAGCTGGTGTGAAGGGGTCTCTGTGTTTGGATCGGTTTGCAATTTGTTTTACTGTTTGAGCATCCTCCTGTTTGGGTGGTGCGCGTTGAAATCACCTAGGGCGAAGGTGTTAGTGGTTGTGTTGAGGTAGTCCAGGTTGGGCATATAGTGAGGTGGACATGAAATGGATGGAGGGATGTAAATGTTGAATAGATCGTATTGTTTCTTGGTGAATCTGTCTGTGTAGTGATGGTAAAAGCGGTTGTGTTGGTGAAGTAGATATTTTTTTTTACTAGTGTAATGAGTCCACTACCACCGTCGTTGTTAGGACGGTCGAGGCTGAGTGTTGTGTATCCAGGAAACTTTGGTGTTTTAGAGTGTTGCTCAAGTTTTGTTGCCTGGAGTAGGGTGATGTGGATGTGATATTTGTGTAAGAAGTGTTTTAGTTCGACATGTTTTTCACCAAAACCGTTTGTGTTCATTTGTAATATATTTAGGTGTTTGGCATTGGGTTAGGGTTGCTGTGGTGTAGCAGGGGGTAGTGGTGAGGCCACGGGGTGTGGGTCGTGGAGTCCGGGGCAGAATAGGTGATGTCTCGGCGTCCCCCATGGAAGCGTCCTCAGTGTCAATATTTATCCTTAAAATTGACCAGCTAGCCGACATTCTTCCGCGTGGCGGAAGACTGCTCTCATAAGTATACGTGGACGACCTACAAATAAGCAACAGGCACCCTAGTCTTCTAACGATTCAATACGAACTCGGGAACTGTGCTTCCTCAAACAAAAACTAAAAAAGTTTATTCAAACACAGATGGTGTGTTCTTCTTTTTAACAATAAAATGTATACATAGTAAATCTAAAACAAGTAAAATAACAAGCTAAGAACTTGTGACTGAGTAATTGGAGCTGCGTGCGAGCGGTAGGAAGGCATTTTACTTTCCTAGCTGAACATACGAACACGACTCTTGCCGAAACATGTCCCGACGAGAAAACTATCAGGGCAAGTTTTAATGTACACAACAAAGATGCACTGTATCCTGTTGGCAGAAGGTGTTGCGATCGGACACTGGGATCATTTATATAACAATTAGTTAGAGTAAGAATTGTTGATTCAGCCTTACAGCCTAATTCATTGGGTAGTAGTGAGGGCGACAGTTTGAGTGGATCTATGTAAGACAGAGAGTCACTGACAGAACAAAAAAAAACAGAGATAACCATTATTATAATATGAAATAAAACAAAGAAGAAGTTTTTTCGTACACGAGTGGTGTGTTGTTCTCATGAAACAATAGCTCGCTGTAACGTGTCACGACGAAAGAGCTATCAAGGTAGGTTTGAAGTACAAAATAAATATGCCTTATATCCTGATGAGATAAGGTGTTGCTATTTGACATTGGAATTTTTTACATAGTAATCAGCATGAATTCTTAATTGAGACCCACAGCCTAATTATTTGAATAGCGAAAAGTGCGACGGTATGGGTGGGTCTATGCGAGTTAGAGAACCACTGCCATAACAAAGGATTTGGTTTTCTTCACTTGGACGGTAATCCAAACATCGTCAACTTGTCTCCGTTTCCCATGTCCCGGTTATGTACTCATTTCTAGCGTATATACAGGCGCCGCCTCCTCTCTTACCTCGGTTATTTCTGAACAGTTCGTGCCCGTCTATCTGAATAAAGTTGCTGTCCATGTTTGGTAACAGCCGGATTCCGATTTCCGTCCTCTAAACCAAAAGGCATGCTTTTACCAGGCGCACACCTGAAACCAGACCTAATGCTGCCTAACA
>SDVV010000776.1:0-28927 GCA_016164225.1 Gammarus roeselii
CATCGATGCGGCAGTCCCTTCGGTCGTTGTCCGCAGAGGTGGTGCTGGTCATCTTGGCGAGGCTGGTGTTCTTGGCAGATGGAATCTTGGTATTTGATGTTCTGGAGGGGATGCTGGTCCCTCCCAAATGGAGTTTCTTCCGACTCCCCATCGGCCCCCTGGTTTGCTCCAGGGGCCTAGGGGGCTTACTCTTGCTGACCTATTAGCTGGCTATAGCGATTTTACTTTAAATTTTACACGACCTCAAATGTTTAGTCAAAGCAAACGTGCGGTTTAAGGTCCCAGCACAAACTAGGGACCAATATGTGCAGTTATTATGTGGCACGGGAGCGTTAAGACACAAATTCCAACCCAAACAAATTTCCGCTTGGTTCACCGTCGTAACTGAGTACCTGTGACCTGGACTCGGATACTCCAGCATTGTACAGGCTCTTAGGAGTGATCGGCTGGTGTTCGTCGATTAGGATTGTGAAATTCACTTAGAGTGAATCGTGCAGTGGCAATAGAGCGAAACCAGCATCTTTGCAGTGGGACACAAAACAAACACTCAAATATTCAGCTTGAAATGATCAATTTTTAAAATAAGTTCGGTATTTTTGGAGGAAAACAAAAACTAACATGTTCAAAAACCAGGTACAGAGGCGAATGGGCAGATGTTAGTCCAGGTATTGATCATATCCTCTATTGTGCGAAGGGCTCTAATGAACTGTCTGCTACAGTCACTGGCGATTGATTGATTTGGGCCTCATTTCCACCAGAGCCTCAACGTGAGTCACTGGCGAGGACATCAACACACGAGCGTTCACAAACTAAACTGTCTTGTAACAATATAATTTCATCCATAGAAGATGAATGTTACAGTCTTGCCTTCCTTAAGACGATACTAGCTTATCGTGAAGACATCACCTGGCCCTGGATTAGTGCAGGTATTAAATATACGGCATGGCTCTAAAGGGTTTGTTCTTGATTTTGAAACTATGTTACAGTCTAGATTACATTTTCTAAGCAAACTCTCAAGCAAATAAAAAAATCTGAATTTACAAAATATCTCTAAAGAACGTGGGAGGTGACCGACAACATGCAGAGACCACCCAATAAATAAACAAATCTTCAAATAACCTAAACGAATATTCAGAAGTTGAAACAAATATACTTAAAGATTACCGAGATGGTACGGAAGAATATTGCAGATGGTATTAATACCAATGATGACATCTTCAATATCTATCTAATAACAATTTTGCAAGTTCTTTCTATTATCCACTAATTACCACTCACGACATTACCTGAATAAGAAAGTCTCTAAAAAGTAAATCTGCCATAATCAATAGCTGCTCCATCAGAATAAAGTATTATGAATAAATACACCAATTTATTATCTCAAACCATAGCCTCAATTTTCAAAAAGCCCATAATACGAAGAAATTTCCAGAACTTTATAGAAAATGACTGTGAATCCTATTTTCCAAATGTGGCGATAGAACCGGTACAGAAAAATATAGTTCCATATCAGTCTTTCCCTCAGAGGGTCTTCCAAAATATTAAAAAAAAATGGTGCACGAACCACCAATCATTGTTACTTCTATTGTATAAGCCATTTTCTATGTTTGATAGCCATATAGTTGACGCTTAGTTCTTAGTCAGGTATGCATTGCTTGCTGATGGGAGTACCTTGTCTACTTTCCTCCCTTCAAACACAGTGCTAGCAGTCCTACATCATTCCTTGCTAATTTGAAAAAGAACATTTCTTAGGAGATTTCAACGACAGTCAATTAAAGCCAAATAAATTGGGCTCAATAATTAAAAGACTAAAACTAGAACAGCTCACTGAGGAGCCAACTAGAATCACAAAAGAAAGTAGCTCGTCGCTCGATCTGATAATCACGAACAATCAATCGTCTGTCCTGAATAACAACGTCTGTGAGTCTCTTGCCGACCACAAAGAAATAAGCTGCCTGATCAATGTACGCAAAGAAAAACCGAAACCCGTTATTCGAACGTATAGAACAAAAGTAAACTACTCACTAAACACATTGAAGCAAGAGCTGTGGAAAAGAGTACCATTGCTGAACGACAAGCGTAATACGGAAGATGTGAATATTCAATCGACCACTTATATAGACACGTTCTCAGCGGCCCTCGACACAGTGGCACCAATAATCACAAAGAAACTTACACGCCCTCCAGTCAGCTGGATGACTCCCGAATTCAATCAGAAAATACAAAACCCAAAATATTTTCAAAGGTTTATGAAAGGTCTAGCCAACAAAAATGTTGGAAAAATAACTGACTCAAATAGCACTGATTTGACCGATGAATCGCGTGTTTTAAAAGTCCTGTGAGTGGCTTGCCAACCGATGAGGAAACTCGTAAAAAAACTAATCGGCAAAGCAAAGAGAGATGCGCACCTTGCTGAATTAGAAAAAGCAAAAAACAACCCGAAGCAGATTTGTAACATCCTTGAGAACATAGTGCCCCACAAGAAACCAAAAAAGTCTTCAAATTATGAAAACCCCACAGAAATAGCAGAATCATTTAATGAGTTTTTCTTTGACGTTAGGAAGCACACGTACAAAGTGGTTATGATCGAACTCAAAACTTCCTCGGTGGTTCACGAAACCCCGGTGACGCATAAGCAAACTCTGTTCACAATTCCATCTCAACGACTCATCCACCAAGAAGAACCAAATGTGGACACCGAGCCCGGTTAGCAGATTTAAAATTGTTACGGCTATTTATGCGCTCAAAAATACAAATTCCTGTGGGAACGACGGTATAGCATTAGAGTACCTCAAGGACGGGTTAGAAGTTATTCTGCCATATCTCCAGCTGCTCATCAACACATCCATTGCAACTAATACCTTCAAAATTGGAAACAAGCACTAATCAAAGCTATCCATCAAAAGGGGGAGGTATAAGACCCTTCAAATCACAAACCCATAAGCCTCCTGCCAGTAACTTCGAAAATCTGGGAAAAGATTATTGCACGTCAACTCCTTGACTACCTAGAAGAGGCAAACCTGATCAATGACTATCAGTATGCATACTGAAGACGCGCTACTGAAAATCTCCGAACTCGTTTACAAAGCTATAGACGAAAACGGTATCATTACTCGTGCTGCTGGACCTCTCAAAAGCATTTGACAGTGTAAATCACGACATTTTGCTGCAAAAACTGCTACAACTGAACATCCAAACACCCTGGTTTGGAAGCTATCTCGGGCATCGGTGCCAGTCTGTCGTGTTAGATGGAAAAATAACCTTTTCTCCAGGACCGGTAAATTTCGGCGTTCCACATGGCTTGATTCTCGGACCGGTTCTTTTCCTACTGTTTATCAACGACATAAACTGGAAACCCCCTCGACAACGCCAGGAAGACATTATACGCAGGCGATGTTCAATTGTTGTTCGTTAGACCAGCAAACGAATTAGAAAAGCTGAAAACAGATGCAGAAATAGCGCTGACCCACATAATGGACTGGTATTCCTCAAATGGGCTCAAAGTTAACACAAGTAAAGCACAGTGCATTATCCTGGAATTCAAAGCAAATACATGGAGAGCTTCCGATAATTTTGAAGTTTATTGTATGTGCGCAAAAATCCATCTTGACAACCAAGTCAAAAGTTTGGGAGTGTGTCATGATCCCAAAATGACATTAAGACATCATGTTGATAAGCTCTGTCCCAAGCTGAATGGTACACCTATGTTTCTCAGTCGAAAAAAGAAACAACTCGACTTCAAGTCCAGACTTCTCGTAATCAATGCTCTGATTTTTTCACATTTAAACTACTGCCCTACCATATGGGGAAAGTGCACGAAAACATTATTTTCAGACATTCAACGAAGCATAAACTTCACCGCAAAAGTAGCTCACGATGGGTACTTCAGAAAGATCGATCACGTGACAACAATTCGAAAAAAACTCGGGTGGCTGAACATACAAGATTGACTAGAGCTGAGCGAAGCAATAAGAGTTTTTAAAATTCAGAACAAGCTTTCCTGTTCAAACGGTGTTGTGTTGACAGCTCGAAAAGCGGCCCATCAACGATCAACACAACACGGTATGAAAATAACATTGACACAGAGTTCAGTAGAACAGAGATTGGGGCCAAAGCTTTCACGATTTCAGGTCCAAAGAGTTTCAACAAGCTACCAGCTGACATTCGGAACTGCGCAACCGTATCTCGTTCAAGCAGAAATGTAGCACTCTACTGCTTGCCCGCAGGCAGGGGCAGGCTGAGTCAAACAATTGATGACCATTAACACGGAACTGGCAACGTCGTACACTACATTTTCCAACTCGCTCAGAGCATCAACTCTATCACTGTGTTAACACGACTCTGTTTCATCACCGATAGCAGCAGACACAATGAGATTCATTATCACTTCTTTCGTATTTCCGCAAAGCGTGTAATTTAACGTCACGTATAAAGACAGGAATCTCCTCAAAACAGCGTTGCTTTAAATATGCCCGGTCCGGATCACACATGCATGTATGACAGAACCGTTAAATGCATGTATGGCAGAACCCTCGTACTCACACCCACACATAACCAGACAACCTTTACCTCCCAACGTATCAGGCAGATAATCAACCAATTACGTCATCAAAACATAATGTCTGATCGCAATGCAATGTGTCATCGGGATGGACCGCCTATTTATTATGTAATTTAAATATACATGGCTATTTCTCCGGCTTCTCGCCATGTTTCGGAAAAGGTGATACTCATGCTCAGTAAAAGTTAGATGTTCGCTACCGGTCACTAACAAGTTCACTCACTCTGTTACACGATATGATGAACGCCATAAGGTCGTAACCCATCATCATATGTATTTTACATCTATTGTAAATTTGCGCACCCATCATAAAATGTACCTCAGATTTGTAGATCCATCCTCATGTCACTAAAATGTGTGTATGTCTATGCATAGACTTATGACGGTACAATGATACCATTCCATCTCCCCACACACCAAGACCCTTTGACACTTGTACTTGGCGGATGATACGAATAAAGACTGCCTACACGCAGTGATGGACTCTGTATTGTCCCCTAATCCGACCTGATGGTTCCGTCTCTCAATACACGCACTCCAAACTGATGCGAATATTTATTTATTTTATTGTTCAATCGGCATTCTACGTGTATTTGTGCATATGTATGTACTGTTTATACGCAATCTAGATATATAGGTCTTTTCGTGTGCAAGTGAGCTCTCTGTTACCCTGACACAAAAATCATCACACCGGTTTGTGTATGAACGCATACAAATGTAAATATATTTCTTTCTTGGTTGTTTGTCATGCCAGTGGTTCTCCAACTCACGTAGACACACCCATACCGTCACACTCTTTGCTGTTCAATTAATTGTGCTGCGGGTTTGAACTATAGAATTCATACTAATTACAATGCAAGAGATTCCAAGGTCAAATAGCAAGACCTAATCTCATGAGGATATAATGCATACTTATTGTGCACCTCAAACCTACCTTGACAGCTCTTTCGTCGTGACCCGTTAGGGAGCTCAATGTTCCACAAGAAAAACACAACTCGTGTACGAAGAAACCTCTTTTAAGTTGATCATATTGTAATATTGATACTTTATCTGTTTTTTGGTCAGTGACTGCCTCGCATAGACCCACTCATACCATCGCATCCAATGCTACGCAATAAATTAGGCTGTGCTGCTGAATTAGCCATTCTCACTTCAAGTGTCATATAAAGGATTCCCTTGTCAAATCGCAACACCTTATGTCAACAGAATACAGTGCATATCTACTGTGTACATTAAAACTTACCCTTATAATCCTCTTGTCATGACATGTTTAGGCATTAGCCGTGTTCGTATGTCCGGCTAGGATAATAAAATGGCTTCCTACCGCTTGCACAGCTCCAACTACTTAGTTACAAGTTCTAAGCTTGCCATTTTACTTATTTTAGATTTACTATGTATAAATTTTTTGTTTCAAACGAAGAACATACCATCTGTGTATGAATAAACTTTTTATCATTTAATTGTTTATGTTAACGAATTAATTGTCACAATAAGCAAAGAATGTGTATTAATGCATAAATGGGTTCTACATATAGTTCGCTTGCGGGCGTAAAGTCAATTCACCACTCATGAAAATTGACTGATGGAATTTATGAGAGTCGACACTAAATTCCTCGTTGTGAAATTTGGTGAAACAAAAAAATCCCATTGTCTTCATATCATTCAAGTGGTCAAGATTCCTATGTATCCTATTAAAATAAAATAAATTCATTCAACTTATCCTAAAAAAACTACATATCGTTGCTCCATCTTTCACTAATGTACAGGATAGAAGCTTCGGTAAATGAACAGAAAAATAGATCAAATATATGTACTGCAAAAACTATTCGAGCTCAAAATAACCTTCATTTGTTTATATCTTAAATAAATTCGAAATTATGAAGACCCTAAAACTGGGAGATCAATAACATCTCCATATTGCCTATGACGCATTTCATTCAGAAGCGATGATCAAGATCTATTCAAAGTCTTGTACGACATTCTTTGCAATACCACGACATAAGACTCCAAATCAAATTTTGTTACACTTCAACTGTTTCCGAAATCGGAACTCGCTACCCTCGGTTTTCAAATCAATAATCGACCAATTATACATATTCAAAAAATGTTATATACTCGCCTTGAAGTTTCCACAGACTCTCCACAGTCTGAAAGTGACTGTCAAAAGCAGAAACCAGTGAAACGACTTCTGCGGTAGAGTGACGTAAAATTTTTCGACCCCAATTGTACCCTCTGGTCATTCGAGTCAGGTATCGACTTGTCTGTTATTCCAGTTGATGACGAGGCAAGTTCAATTATTGTATCTCTCGTAGGCTTTCAAAATCACGTCAAGATCGAAGGACTAATATATTAGGCTCAGTCTGTTCCGTGCAAAGGCTCTTAATTGCTAAAATAAAGCTGTCAAAATTATACTCAGAAATTTGAAAAAAAGGAAATTATAAGATGTCAACTGTACAATCCCGCTGTTATACGCAGTTTTGATTGTTTATTAACAGTTCTAACTGAATACTAATACTAATCTCGGCAGAAAGGGATTAGCTTCATAAAACAAACGCAGGGTTCAGAAATAATGCAGTTAACGGTCGTTAACTGCATTATTTCTTTTAGTCGCTAACTCCATTAATCAAATTTATCAATTCGAATAGTTTGAGGTCAGAACATTCAATGTGTCTGTATAAATCAGAGCAATTTTATCTGGCAACACTTCCATCGATGGAACCAATTACTTATTCAGGAAAGACAAAATGATGGCGTGTATTGATCATACAAATCCTGAATACATCGACCATTTAGTTCGACACTATACAGACTATACAAATTGACTTAAGCGCCAAATAGATAATTCGGACAATTGCCGACAAACGTAGCAGGAATACGAACACAGATTATATTGCAAGAAGTCTATTACAACAGCCCTGAAAGGATACCCTCGGTTCTATTAGACAAGTTGATGCACAATCTCACTATAGGTAACGATCAACTCAGTCTAGACTAGTTATCTGAAATTTAGAGTCCGAAGTCACCTGGGTTACACAGTCGTGTATCTGTTCCAAACACTGATTTGGCTTACTCTTAATCTTCTAAAAAAATAGGCAATTTCTATATCTGGGAAACGAATTCAGAAGCCCTCGAATTATACCTCATTCACGAATTCATTCAGTTAAAATCGAAGCAATGTATGTGAAGCTTGTCAACTGACTAAATTCTAAAACAAAACGTCAGTCACTGTATTTAACGACTTGGACTAGAACCAGACTGGCTTTCTATGGCCAGGATATAAGCAAGGCCGACACGTTGATAAGCAGCAGTTAAAGTCAACATTTATTGAACAAATCCCCGTCGAGATTCACAGTGAATACATTCATCTGAACGACACCGCGCACACAGTTAAGTACGTTCACCAAATGCCCCACGATTTTTGCTAATTTGTGAAGATTTGAGGTAAACGCAAGCTTAAAGAATTTTGTTATGAATCGCTTTCCAAGTTAATCACCGCAATTGTTGTTCTGATACTAGGTTTGCGCCAAGTGACCATTTCATCAGTCACGGCGCACTTGGAACAGTTTCATCAACTTTGACTAACTAATAATTAATTATACGTGGGTAAATGTTAACCCGAATTTCAAGTACTAGAGCAAGAGAAATAAGTAATAAATTCTTAGCTTCTTTCATTGTGCCGGAAAACATGCTGCTTATTTTGAGACAAACTTAGAAACAAGACTAACCAATCTTTATCCAATGGTTACTCTCCTTCTTTGAACAATTGCTCATGGGATGAGAGTTGACCAGGCTGCTGAGCAAAAAAAAAAAGCCTTCTAGAATGAAATGGGCTCATTTTGAACACTATACTTCGACTTTTAGATTAGATTGTCAAAAGAATCTCCTTAGTCATAGGATAACCTGGCATTGGTAATGGGCGATAACGCGTTCAATAAAGCAGGTTGCATTTACGGGTTACATCGAAACAAATCATGAGACACTTTCCGAAATATTCAGATTGAAGTCGCAACTTTTGCGTAGCAAAAAATGCTAGTACCAATGATCGACCCTTCACAAATTCCATCAAACTAAGTTAACATGAGTTTCTGTACTTACTTCCGACTACAATACCTAGATAAACGCGAAGAAATATAAATCTCATTAGGCTTAGTAGGTATAGTCCTTACAGATTCATTGGATACACTATTACGTATGCCATAGACCATTCTCGTGAAACTTCACCGTGGTCGGACCGGGTTCTCTAGTGTACCTCCTAAAAGTGTTCAACAAGATTTGACAATTCCTTCATCCCTAACCTCTGGCAAAAACCGGCAATTATCCCTACATTCCAACGAGAGATATGCACACCGACCCTCGTAACGACCACCATATTGTCATAGAAGAGTAATTTCGTCATTGCACAAGCTTCAGTTCTTATCAAGATTCGATATCGCGTCTCGTTCCGTAGGTATTGTACTGTTAAGGGTCGACTACCAAACCAATTTTTCTGTTCATCACTGCTAGAGAGATGCAGCGCAATAACAGTGATTTAGACTGGAGAGAACATACCACTTTCGATGAGAGACTCCGTAACAAACCAGTGATTTCATCATAAGAAAATATTCCGTCCTCACATAGATTCGGTGCTGCGTCACAAGAATGGAGTCTTCAACGCTAACAGGTCGGCCATACAACACACAAAAAGTTCTATGAGAGGCCTAAACTCGCGTAACTTCCTCCAACAGTTTTAAATTAAGAGCCACAGCGTTTCACTACCCATAACAGCTGCTCGAAATTTTCACTCCATTTTCACTCTTAACCTCCTCTCTCTCACATGACCTTAGCCTGACACAATTGAGTCACCAACGGAGCCCTAATAATCGCAATTGCCAATTGGCTAAAGTTGAATCTTCATCGATTCAATCATGGTAGCTACAAGTCTTTTGAATCTCTCTTGACTGGACCTATCGCACTCACCGTCAATAAACGAATTACGATCAATTCTCACTACGCACTGATCTCGACTTCCGTACCACTGGAAATCAAATGCTTCCTCTCCATACCCTAGCACACGCTCTGCTGCCAACTTGGTACCAAGCAGTACCAACGTACAGGATTCGGAGATTCATATTGATCGATACTTCTTACTCGTCATCGGCAATGATCAAGCACCTGGTCGGGCAAAGATATTGAGTAATGGTTACACATAGCAATTTTTTCCGAAAGATGCAATAAAAAATCATTAAGCAATGCATTCATAGAAAAAATCAATAGGTGCACACAATAACATTAAATGAACACTAATTAGACATCAAATAACCAAGCACATATCTAAAAACAAGAATCTTGGTCCCTCTCATGGAAGACGTGTATGCGATCTACATAGGGAATAATAAGTACAAAAGAAAACTAGTTAAACAAATATATTTCTACCACCAGATCCACAGAACGTCTCACGACTAAGCAAACGTGAAGACAAATTATGATTTGAGATAAACGACAACAATTTGTAGATCATAAGCTGCCGGTTCATTCTTCATGGTGCATGATATAATTCACAAACCATGATTTTAATTCTCCGATGAACTAAGCTTTAGAAGTAAGGAACACATGGACATAAGGCTGCTACGTCAGGATGCTCTAACATATTGCAGAAGTAGATGCTGGGTTTACAAGTGTGGAATTTTCATTTTACGAGACGAAGGTTATGGGGAGAAAAATAAAATTAATCAGGATTCCCAACACGCTGGTGGTGTTTTGTTTAACTTAAACAATAACGCCTCTTTCCAAGTTCACCCCAGATATTCGTGATTTCCCAACCCCATGTATTCGTGATTTCCCAACCCCATGTATTTGTAATTTCCCAACCCCATGTATTTGTAATTTCCCAACCCCATGTATTTGTAATTTCCCAACCCCATGTATTTGTAATTTCCCAACCCCATGTATTTGTAATTTCCCAACCCAATGTATTTGTAATTTCCCAACCCAATGTATTTGTGATTTCCCAACCCAATGTATTTGTGATTTCCCAACCCAATGTATTTGTGATTTCCCAACCCAATGTATTTGTGATTTCCCAACCCAATGTATTTACGATTTCCCAACTCAATGTATTTACGATTTCCCAACTCAATGTATTCGTAATTTTCCAACCACATTTGTGACTTTCAACCCCATGCATTCGGGATTTTCCAACCCCGTGTAATCGTGATAATTCAACTCTATTTATTAGCGTTTTTCAACTCTAACCAGGATTCCCAACACGATGGCGGTGTTTCGGATAACTTGTGCTTGATTGATTGATTGATTTGGGCCTCATTTCCACCAGAGCCTCAACGTGAGTCATAATAGGCTGTCCCTTAGGGCGCGATAACTTGTGATATACCGTCGCCTTCAAGTTCAACTCATATATTCGTGATTTCTCAACCCCATGTTTCCGTAGTTTCCCAACCCGTGCATTCGTGATCACTCAACAGCATGTATTCGTGATTTTCCAACCCTATTCATTATCGAGTCTTACCCCAAAATAGACGGCGATAACGTTGTAAATTATATTTTGCTCCATGACGTACAAAATGGTGGCTCTTTAGATATGGCCTACGACTAATTAAATTAGTCGATTTGATGTTGATGTTCTCGGGTAATAATTAAGAATTGAAAACAGATTGCTTGACGATGAAAACAAATGATTTAATATTAATTGTGTTGAAAGTATTTATTTATTTATTATTTGCTTCCATGTTCCACCGGAGTCCCAACGCGAAGTTAATGCGGACTCCCCCGTAGGGCGGTTGCGAAGTCAGTAAGTTATCCACGCGTAGAGAAAAGGGTGGACATTTGTTCTTTTTAGCCGCGAAGAGGCGTTTATCAAGAACGTTGTTGACATCACTAAATGCTGGGCTATTGATGTAGCTCCTTGTTTGAAATAGTACTGTAGTGAGAGTTTGTCTCTCCGGAGTGGAAGAGGAAGCTCGTTAGCAAGCACGTTCAGGGATTCGATGGGTGTGGAACGGATCGCACCGGTTGTGATACGCAGGGCCTTATTTACTATGATTGAGAGAGGATCTAGGGTGGTTTTGTCTGCTGAACCGTAAACAATTACTCCATAGTCAATGCGCGATCGTATTAATGTTCTGAATAACGTCATGCCGGTGTCCATATCGGCACCGAATTTCAAGGATGTTACAGAGAGAAGTCCGGTTGCTTTTTTGCAGAGTCTCCAGGGCTGCAATATGAGGTCATGTGAGTTTAGGGTCCTACACAAGACCGAGGAATTTTATTGATTCTTCATATACCAGCGGAGTGTTGTTTAGGCTTAGGGCTGGTTTTAGGTGCAAGCCGGGCACGAGAGTTCAATGCATGCTTTTCGTTTTAGGGGGTGAGAATCGGAATCCGTTTAGGTAGGTCCAGTTTCCGACTAGGCTAAGACATTCCTGGATTTGGTTTTGGTTTGGTTTTGGTTTGGTTTGGGCCCCATTTCCACCAGAGCCTCAACGTGATTTTGATTTGATTTGGGTCTAATTTCCACCAGAGCCTCAACGTGAGTCAAAATAGGCTCCCCCGTAGGGCACGCCTCAACGTGAGTCATAATAGGCTCCCCCGTAGGGCTCGACGATCATTGATCCCAGCAGGCTCGCACGCCTAGGTGTGCGAGGAAAAAACAAAACAACGCTGTAAAAGTTAGAAAGATTTTGATTTGATTTGGGCCTCATAACGATAGAAAGAAAGTCAAAATTTCAGCCATGTCAGGCGCACGCTGGTGAGCAAAAGAAAAAATGGCTTACACGAAACGGACCTCAGCTTCCAATCCTCTAGAGCTTAAAGAGTAACACGTACGCACCCTAGTGCGTAGCTACAGGTAGCATAGGCAAGATTAGTACAAGGTCAGTGGTTTCCCCGTCAAATTCAGCTCCGACAGCAATGCAACACAATATTTACAGCTACGCGGTTTAGTTGTATAAATACAATTTATTCCTTTAGGTAAGAAAATGACTGATGAAACGAAACAAATCCTCGCCTCCAACCCCTCAGAACCTCACGAGTTATATGTCCATACGCCAGTGCGCACAGATAGGGTTGTCGAAATTGGTACAATGTTCACGGCTACTCTGACAAAGTCAGCTCCGACAGTAGCGCAACACATTGTTTACAGCTACGCGGTCTATCTGATTTTTAGTACAATTTATTTACTCAGGCAAGACAAAGACTCAGACAAAACTAATCCCCGCCTCCAACCACTCAGAACTCCAAGAAAAACATGCACGCGCGACAGTGCGCACGGACAGCATCATCGAAATTGGTACAAGGTCTATGTCTTCACGGATTATACTGACTCCAACCGCAACGCGTCACAAGGTTTTATAGCTGCGCAGTCCAGGTCAACCCCAGCAACTGCATATTGGTCAATGCACGCGCGAGCGAGCACAGGCAGAAGAAAAAATACCCATTCTAGAAAAATCACTAACACGAACTCACGCACAAATACTCCAGCGTTTTAATATTGTGGATCGTGAAAAAGAAAGAGCAGGTTCGTCAAGGGCAGAAAAAACTGCTCAGATTATTGATTTCGCACTGATTGTTCAAGGGGATAGGGCGGGGGGGGAGGGGGAAGACCCATGTCCCCCGGGTCTTCCCGAGCTCCCCGAGTCACCCCCGAGGCCCCTCGCCTCCGCTCATCTCGGCTTGTCTCGAATCATTTCGGCCAGTTTCGGCTCGTCGCGACCAACTCGACTCGCCTCAACATGTTCCGACTGATCTCGACGCACCTCGACCAGCCTCGACGCGACCCTCGCCCTCTGCGTCAGCAATCCGCGGACTGTAATGGTTATTTGTTCCACTCAAGCATCTCGCATAAACAGAGGATCCAGGATTCAAAGGGGCCTCTAAAGGGCCCCCGCAGTTTCTCGAAAGGGTCTTAAAGGGTCTCAAGGGTGTTCCAAAGGGACCCAGAAAGGTCCAAGTGGATCATCTCAAATCCACCTGGTCTCCCAAGTCCCTCGGGTTCCCGAAACCCAGGGTCCCAGAGTCTCGCGGGTCCCACGAAAACCTGCCCTCCCTGGGTCACCTTGTCTCAACCAACCTCGATACATATAATAATAATATTCAATTCAAAATCTATCACCATGAAAAAAGGGCAGAGAAAAATAATAGAGCCCAAGCAAGAAAAAATACTAAAATACTAAAATAAAGTGTTAATGATCTATAAAACGAATGATCATACATCCACCCCATACACATTTCTGGAGTTCCTGTTGAAATGTTAAGAGGCTAGGGTGCCTGAAGCTTATTTGTAATTCGTCCACGTATAGTGATGAAAGCAATCTTCCGTCGCGCGGGTGAATGTCTACTATCTGGTCGATCTTGAGTATAAAAAGAGTTACACTGAGGAAGCTTCCTTGGGGAACGCCCATTTCTTGCGGATAGGATGGGGACAAGGTGTCGACGACCTTCACCCTGAAGGTGCGATTTTGCAGGAATTGGTGGATATAACGTGGTAAGTGGCCTCTCAGCCCTTTGCGGTAGATTTAGATTTGATTTGGACCTAATTTCCACGAGAGCCTCAACGTGAGTCATAATAGGCTCCCCCGTAGGGCTTTGCGGTGGAGATCCTCCATGATGCCATATTTCCAGGTCGTATCGTATGCTTTTTCCTCGTCAAACAAATGGAAACCACGTGTTCTCCGCGGACAACTGCCTGTCTAATGTTAGATTCCAGTATTACAAGGTGGTCCGTCGTAGAGTGGCGCTTGCAGCTGCCACACTGGATGCTGTTCAGGCCTGCATGCATATCAAGGTAGTCGACGAGGCGCGTATTCATCTTTCTTTCAAGGGTCTTGCTGAGAACGCTTGCAAGAGCGTTGGGGCGATAGTTCCGTGGGTCGCCGTGGAATTTTCAGGGTTTGGGTATTGGGATAATTGTTGATTCCCGTCATTGATCGGGAAAAAATGAGTTTGAGTACAGAGTGTTGAACACTTTCAATAAGTGGTCACGTGCGCCATCTGGGAGATTTTTGATTATGTTGATGTGTACCCGGTCTGGCCCAGGTGAAGTTACACGTGTATGGTCTAGAGCGCTCTGTAGTTCGTGGAGGGAGAAAGGTTTGTTGTAGGCCTCTTCGTTTATAGAAGTAAAGTCAAGATGTTCGCTTTCTCGCAAGTTCCTCTCCCGTTGGAAAGCAGCCGTGTAGTTTGTTGGTTGCGAAATCTGGCTAAAAGTTTGAGCTAGTTTATTCGCGATCTCCGCGTGGGAAGAATGAGTTCTACCTCAGTCAGAAAGGATGTTAATAGGTCGTTCGGGTTTTCCCTAAATGCGTCGAAATTTTTCCCACACCTGGGAGAGGGAGTGTTTCGATTAATAGTATTGACTAATTGAGCCCAGCTTTCACGTTTCTTCTCCACTAGAAGTTTTCGATATACAGCAGATGCCCTTTTCCACGCTTCTCGGTTCCTGAAGGACCGTGCGCGTCGGTAGACATGGTATAGTTTTTCTCGCTTATCTCTTGCTTCTTGCACCTCTCGGCACCACCATGACTTCGGATAGAAGGTTGAAGGGGTATATTGGGAATTGCTTGCCTCAGCTGCGGCTTGAAATTTTTCGTATAGTTGGGCGACGATATTGTGTTCAGACGTGGTTTCGGGGATTTTGTCCACATCACTCCACGCGATGTGCGCCGAGTATTCCATCCAGCTGGCTTTCCGGTAGTTGAATCGAAGTTCTTGTGAGAAAGGGTTTCTAGGTTGTTTGGTGCGAAGCGATATGATGACTGGGTTATGATAGCTGTCGTGTGTAGAAGGCAGAACTCCCCAAACGAGTTGGGGTGCCAGAGTGGGGGAGCATATGGATAAATCGATGACAGTTTCACTTTCGGGGCTGATTCGAGTGGGTTGTCCGTCGCTGAGAAGGACCAGGTAGGGAATGTATATGGTGTTAGCCATTGTCACTCCCCTGGGGTCTGTTCTCATGCATCCCCATGTTTCATGGTAGCTGTTGAAGTCTCCAAGGAGGAGCACTGGTGAGGGCAGTTGGTTTAGCAATTCGGTCATTAGTGCTTCCGAGAGGTCATGGCTTCTTGAGAAGTAGATGGATACCACTGTTATTGGCCTCGAGGCGCATATTTTTACGGCGATAGCTTGGAGTTCTGTCCTCAGGGGAAGACGAAGGTGAGGTACACTTTGGTGATTCATAAGTACCACTCCGCCGTGAGCAGTCACGTTGGTGTGGCCTACGTGGCGGTGTACGATATATTGGGGGATTCTGAGGGTGACGGTCTCTCGGAGTTTGATCTCCTGGAGGCCAATCACCAAAGGTTTATGGGTGGCAATTAGGGATAGTAATTAGTCTTTCTTGTTTCAGAGTCCCTGGCAGTTCCACTGGAGTATTTTGGTGGTCATTTTGAAGGCTGCTCGCACTGTAACCTTGATGATCTAGAGTGGTCACGTGATTTGCTGGAGCTTTTATGATGAGCGTGTTTCGAGTTTGCCCAGGGGTTTCGGGTTGGGAGTGTTCACGGGAGTGTCTGCCTTCGGTGGAAGGTGGTCTGCTGTGGTTGCTGCGGTCGCGACTGCGAATGCTCTTGTGGGAAGACGAGGGTGTGCGCTCTCTGCGTTTGCTTCATGAGCGAGCGCGCTCTTCTTCTGTGGTAGCCTTTTTTATCTGTGAGAATGATTGTGTGGAGTGAGAGGTATTTGGCCTAGGTAATATGTCTGGATGTGCGGAGGTCTCGCGTATGAGCTCTTCTAGATATGAGCCGTCAGCCAGGCCGTGATCGTTCTCGCTGGTGGTGTGTTTATGGGTCGTGTTTGTTAACGGGGGATCTTGTCCCTCGCAGTGGTTTTCCACGAATGGGGCCACATTCGAGGCAGGTGGAGGTAGTTCTGGGTTTTGGTCCTGGTGGGCCGTTATTTGGCCGTTGTTACTGATATTTTTTCTCAGTGGTGCCTGGGTATCGGAGGTTTCCTCATCTCTTTGTCTTTTTTTATAGTAGTAAGCCTTGCTGTGAGGTCAACTGCGGGAGATGAATCCATCTCGTCGTCCTCCAGGTCTTTGCATAAATCTTTTCTAGAACTGTGCTCTCTGGTGCGGAGCCGTTCGCTGTGCTGGGTGAGGAAGCACTTCAGCCAGGTAGGAGTGTTGTGGTCTTGTTACGATGTTGTTCCGATGATGTGTGTAAGTCTTTGGGGGAGTTTGGTTGATTTGTCGATTTGACTGCTCTGGCATAATTGGGGCGTGTTGGGTTACAATCTTTCCAGATTTGGATAGCCTGTTCCGTGTAACTCTGCGTTCGTTTTGTGTGATTGTTATTTTTTTTGGTCCATATGTACTGGTCAGTCGCGGTCGCCTACCTCATGGAAGCATGAACAGTGGTACCATTTAGGGTGGCGGATTATGCAGTCTTTTCTGTCGTGCTCGCCGGCGCATTTCTTGCAACGTTTGGGTGTGTGTGGCTGGCAGTATGCGATGACGTGGCCGTGTTCTAGGCATTTTTTTGCACATTGGGGGACATGTTTCTACTGGGTAAGTTTTGGTTCTTCCTTGTTCACTCGGGATTACTATGAATTCCGGTGAGTCGTGTCCCGGGAAGGTAATTTGGAATGCAGTAGAACTTGCGTTACATGATTTTATCCATGTTGCTTGACTGACTTCGGTAACTCCGTAGTCTTCAGCTAGACCTTCAGCGAAAGCACCGAGGTCTGTTGTAGGCGTGTAACGCGAGGTGTATATAATCCATTTGGTATCGTTGAAGGACGGATGTATTCCAAATGTAACTTCGAGTTTGTATATGTGTGTAATATAATTCTTATTTGCTTTCATGTTCCACCGGAGTCCCAACGCGAAGTTAATGCAGACTCCCCCGTAGGGCGGTGATATGTGTGTATTTATTTATTTATTATTTGCTTTTATGTTCCACCGGAGTCCCAACGCGAAGTTAATGCAGACTCCCCTGTAGGGCGGTGATATGTGTGTAATCTTTTGAACAGCGTTCTTTTGCGCACGTTCTGCAACGTAGGCCAGATATTTCTTCCCCTGTCGTTGAATTCCTTTCGGTGTTCCACGTAGTTGTTCGGTGAATGACTTCATCATTATAAATGGATTAGTTGAAAGGGCAACTTTGCCTGCACCAATATTATTGAACGTTATGAGGGGGTGGGTGGAAAATGGTGCCGATATCCTCTCCCGGGTAGGAGGGTTATTTTAGGAAGAGCGCATCGAGACTACAGCCTCTCGTCGCCAGACCCCGTGATCTATCCGGTATTGAAGGATAGCTCTCTCCTTCTCCTCCTCTGGGCAGTGTCTGTGTCCGGTGGGGTGTCCGTCTACTTAGCAATAAAAACAGTGCTGTTCCTCGGACTGGCATGACTGGGGATCTTCCCGTTTGTCGTGGTCATCCTGGGAGCAGTATGAGCATCTTTGTTTACCTCCACAGTTTCCTCTCATTTGTCCGTATTTCTGGCATTTAGAGCATCCCATCGGAAGTCTCCCAAATGGAGTAACCTTGGTTTTGGTGGGGCAGAAGGGAATGTAGATATTTTGTTGGAATGCGGCAGTTGAATTTTAGTATCAGGGCTATGGTAGTCTCTCCCTTGGTGTGATCGTCGGTACGACCTTCGCTTCGACAACGCAGTTCTCGTATTGAACGAGTTCAGTGATGTACTCCTCGATTTCCTCCTTCGGGATATCTTCAACGTAGATCAAACCTGAACTTGTAGAGAAAGTCAGGGGTTGCACTATTTTGCATGGCTTGCAACAGAGTCTGTTTTTGGAGAGAATCGTGTCACTTTGAAGTTTTGGTGGCGACGCTCAGCACTGGACGGCCAGTGAAAGAGCCCAGCTCTTTTCGCAGAGAGTATGAACAAATGCCCGGTCTGTCGTTGGCGTCGAACGTGATCTTCAGGTGTTCAGGAAAGTTATGAATATTGAACAAATTGTGTTCATTGAATGGAGTGTATTGCTTCCTCCTTGCAGCCCTCGGAGCTCGGTTGGGGTCTTTGTAGGGTAAGTGTTGTCGAGTTGTCGCCGGACGTAGAGGTACTTGCGTAAGTTGCGGGTTCTATAGTTTGTTGGTTCCTTACTAGTTCGTGGATATGGAGAAAAATGGCCTTGACATGGCCCTCTAGCCTCGTTAGACGGTCGTCATCGTCATTGTGCTGGGTTCTGCGGCGAAAATTTCTGCTTCCTGTTCAGAGAGGCCAGGCCGGTCGCTTGGCTTAGATTTCTGATTTCCTAGTTAACTCGTCGGTGCGGTTGTCTCTCCGGTCGTTTTCGGCTGAGGTGGCGCTGGTCATCTTGGAAAGGCTGACATTCATAGCCGTTGGAATCTTGGTTGTCATCGCTCTGGTCCCTCCTAAATGGAGTTTCTTTCAACTCCCCATTGGCCCCTGGTTTGCGCCAGGAGCCAGGGAGTTCACTTTGAAGGACTCTTGACTGGCTTTACCAATTGTAACCTACCTTGAATTAAAAGTATCACAAACAATGCGAGCAAACGTGCAGTTTAAGGTCCCAGCACAAACTAGGGACCAGCCACCAGTTAGTAATTGGTACGGGAACAAATTAGATTTCCCACGGATACGGAAAATCAAAAACGTCGAAAACTGAACCTTCTTTATTGCTACCACGTGAACAAGGGTTCATATTGATTTAATTAAATAGATTTTATTTGCATTATGAACACAATAGTTTTATTGAAATTACAAACGCAAAGCAAATTCAGCATGCAATTATAAGGTAAGCCTTTATTTGTACAATATAATATAGTCATCATTATCTTAAAAAAAACATCCAACGATTATAGGCCTTTTAAAACCCACTAATTCGTTCAATAAAGCCTATATTTACACCTGAGTTTCAATTCAACAACTTCTAGACATTTTTTTCTAAGAACCTACGATTGAATTAAAGCCATCACTAATAAGCCAATAAGATAGTCAACCTCCACTACGCATCATAAATAGAGTTCATCGCATCAAACAACTCTCGTTGCAGTTTCATCATTAAACAATTATTGCAGCCTCACTGCATCATCAAAACAATAATCTTGGTAGCATTGTCGAAGTAGTCTTCTGTGAGCAGTGTCGAAGCAGTCTTTTGTGAGCAGTGTCGAAGCAGTCTTCTGTAAGCAGTCTCCACTACAGCACTGTTGTGGTAATCCTAATTGCATCATTTTTGAGGTAATCATTGCAATATAACCAAAACAATGTTAGTTAAATAACCAAAAATCATAACATTCGTTACCTACCAGATGAGACGCCTGCGTGCTTTTTCCTACAGTGTCAGAGACCTTGAGAAAACAATTCTTCAGATTTTTTACAGCAATAACCAGTATAACAATGTGCAAATGCAGTGGTTATGTACAGATAAAATATTAAAATCTTAGTGGTTTAAGTTCAAATTTCCTAGGAGTTCGCCTTTAGATTAGATATAGCAATAGGCAGCGGACCGATGCAAACATTTCATCCATGTAGCAACTTTCAATCAAGAACTACCACCAAGGCTATTATACCAACTTTTCAGGGTACTATAGCAACTTTTCAGGGTAGCCAATAGCTTGCGACCTCTGTCCTCGGTCGTTTACCAAGAAGTAGTAGTAGTAGTAGTAGTAGATCTGTTTTCCACCGGAGTCCCAACGAGAAGTTCATGCAGACTCCCCCGTAGGGCAACTGAAGAGAGGCAAAATAGGTGCAGCGGAGATTACGAGTAGGTTCAACCCAGATTCCGAGTAGGTTCAATGCAGATTCCGAGTATGTTTAACGTAGATTCAGAGTAGGTTTAACGTAGATTCAGAGTAGGTTTAACGTAGATTCAGAGTAGGTTTACCGTAGATTCAGAGTAGGTTTAACTTAAATACAAAGCAGGTTTAACATGAATAGAGTAGTTTTAACAAATACAGAGAAGGTTTAACATAAATACAGAGTAGGTTTAACGCAGATACCAAATAGGTTCAACGCAGGTACCGAGTAGGTTTAACGTAGACACAGAGTAGGTTTAGCGTAGATTCAGAGTAGGTTTAACGTAGGATCAGTAGCCGCCTCCGCGCTCCACCGGAGCCCCAACGCGGAGCCGACGCCCGCCACCCTGCAGGGCCCCTGCGGGCGTCTAACGATACATAATTATGTAACTAATACAAAATAGATCACCATGAAAAAGGGCACAGATATAAAATAGAGCCCACAAAATAATAAATATTAAAATACCAAAATAAAGTGTTAATGATCTATAAAATGAATTATCATCCATCCACCCCAAGTCGTTTACCAAGATACCAAATTTATAATGTGATTTGCTACAGAGAGGTGTGGGAAGAAGACATTTTCCATCATTTCGGCCGGAAAACTTTGAGCAGATACTAAAAATAGTAGGAGTTGCGGCAGCCTTAATGGTTGGTTTGGGTGAGTTATGGCCACTTCATCAGAGAGCTGTGAAGTCATTTGCCTCTTAATCCTAGAGAGTTCACTGAACACCTGGCAACTGGTCTGGTGGAACAAGAGTTTGTCAGTTGAATAAGCAATGACTCTGTTCAAAATATTACTCTCGACCTCACTAATGTTGATTTCATGGAAGGTGCTCATTAACAAATCGAGACGACAAACGACCTCTTCGACTTCATCGCACCGTACGTCCACCTGAAGGCCTCGGGCTTGACGATTCGCATCGTTCTTTATAAGTAGAGCTCTGAAGAACGTGGTGAGATTCAATCTTGTCCAGGAATGGCAGAACCAAATGGCTAGCATCCCGCTCCAAGATCCAAGAACAAGTGCCTGCCTCACGGCAATATTGCTTTCCAAAATTGGTGAAGTGCGGTACATAAAAGCAAAAAAACGTGCGTTGCCCTCCAACGTTAACTGGGCGTCATTAAACACAAGGGCCCCATGGTGAAGAATGTCCGACGGCACTTCCTGATAATTCGCATCCTCTGCATATGCTGGAGCTTCTTCTTCGAATGCTGGAAAGTCATCTCCTAGTGCTAGAGCTTCTTCTTCGAATGCTGGAAAGTCATCTCCTAGTGCTGGAGCTTCTTCTTCGAATGCTGGAAAGTCATCTCCTAGTGCTGGAACTTCTTCTTCGAATGCTGGAAAGTCATCTCCTAGTGCTGGAACTTCTTCTTCGAATGCTGGAAAGTCATCTCCTAGTGCTGGAGCTTCTTCTTCAGGTGCTGGAGCTTGTCCAACTTGTTCGTCAGCAGCCATAACGTAGTCTTCAATTTCCATAGCTTGACCATCAATGTCCAGAGCTTGGTCGCCCATTTCCATAGCTGGTAGCAGACACAATGTCAGAATATCCAATATCCAAATAGAACTAATACTAGTCAGTTTCTTTGTTCTGTGTGGCTGGGGTTAAAGTGTTGAAAACTTTAATTTCAGTTGAATATAACGCTCCCCTGAGGAATCAGAAGCAAGGTGTTTACCCGCCTGTACTAGTTCACAAATATGGTACGAGGAAATGACATTAATTTTAGAAAAGAAAAATCTGCTCTTCCAATTGAGAAGCACTTGAAATGAACCTTTAGCACATATAAGGTCATTGGTGAAAACCCAATTTGGTTAATAAAAAACTTTTTTTTTTTGCGGTTTAAAAAATTATTATGATATGAATCTGGAAATCATTTCCCATCCACCATGGGTTGCAGTAAATAATGGATGAAGTATTGTTGAGGAATTATTATCATTCACAACGTACATGATGCTATGCTAATCGTTGATGAAAAAGGTTTTGTGGAAATTTGTAATCAACGGGTCAACAAATCCTTTAAAAAATGACGGAACAATTTAGAAATAATCACGTCACAAGATGTGAAGATGGTCTAATTTCTCGCTTTGAATAAGGTTAGATTCGATGATAGGCCTATTTCCACCGGAGCCTAGACGCGAGTCATCGCAAGCTTCCACACGAGGCACAAAGATCACCGATTCTGATCGTCTCTCACACATTCGTGTGCGAGAACAACATTACCGAAACCAAAATTATTTAGAAATTTCAACAAAGGCACAAACGCACGCTGGTGCTGCATACATGAATGATACTTCGACAAACTTAATCACCGCCCCCGCTATTCAGAAATTACCATCGTAGTTTGTGCGCCCGCTGGTGTGCACAATTACCATCGTAGTTTGTGCGCCCGCTGGTGTGCACAATTACCATCGTAGTTTGTGCGCCCGCTGGTGTGCACAATTACCATCGTAGTTTGTGCGCCCGCTGGTGTGCACAAGAAGTGTGCTCCAACATAAATAAAGGCTTGCAGCTTTAGGAATTAGGTCAGTTCAACACCCTCTCTAACACAATAAAAGGCTTACGGCTACAAGGCTTACGGCTACAAGGCTTACGGCTACAAGGCTTACGGCTACAAGGCTTACGGCTACAAGGCTTACGGCTACGCGGATCAGGTCAATTTAAAACCTTACCTGCGGTCCGCGCACGCGTCAGCACACACAGACCAAGAAAGCTAAGGATTGATGCTCAGGTTAACAGAAATTTTTTGCACAATTACACTTGATTATTTCAGCAGACAGGTTTTTGGATTATGAAAAGGAAAGAAGGGATCTCAGGAAAGTCCGAGAAGGTCCCAAGAGGGTCCCGCAGGGTTCCAGTAGAAGGTGCCAATCCCCTCCAGTCCTCATGGTACTCCGGGTTTCTCGGGCTCCCTCGTCCGTGTCAACCCGTCTGGACTTCTCGTCTCATCTCGACTTGTCTAGACTCGATCGTCGCCCACCAACTCAGACTTGCCTCAACTTATTGCGACACGCCTCAATCGGCCTTGACTGGCCTCTCCCCTCCGCCAAATAGTACATCGATGGCTGAAAGAACTACTTAGATTATTGACATCACATGCGTTGTTCAAGCGGATAGGTTTTGAAGCCTTGGGATTAGGGGGGGAAGGGGGGGTGGGAGAGAGCTCAAGTCGCTCGGGTCCCAAAAGAGCCTGAAGGGTCCCGGAACATACCCCAAATCCCCCGGGTCCCTGGGCTCTTCGGGTTCTCTCGTCCCAGCCCGACTCTGCTTGCCTCATCTCCTCGATATTCGTCTCGACTTGTCGCCAGACTCAGTCGACTTACTGCCACTCGTCTCGACCTGACAGGCCTTGACCTGCTTCGACGACCCGCCTCTCCCCATCTGCGTAAGTACGTCATGGACTGGAATAAATCATTTTTCTACTCAAGCATTCCATACATAAATTATTTGAGTGGGGGGAAGGGGGGTTGCAGTATGGAGAGGGTCGATTAGTCTCCACACTCCTCGACTTGCCTCGTCCCCTCCACGCACAGTACAGTGGCATGCAGTGTGGAGGGGGTCGATTAGTCTCCACACTCCTCGACTTGCCTCGTCCCCTCCACGCACAGTACCGTGGCATGCAGTGTGGAGGGGGTCGATAAGTCTCCACACTCCTCTACTTGCCTCGTCCCCTCCACGCACAGTACCGTGGCATGCAGTGTGGAGGGGGTCGATTAGTCTCCACACTCCTAGACTTGCCTCGTCCCCTCCACGCACAGTACCGTAGCATGCAGTGTGGAGGGGGTCGATTATTCTCCACACTCCTCGACTTGCCTCGTCCCCTCCACGCACAGTACCTTGGCGTGAACGAATGACTTTGGCACTCTTAAGATCAAGAGTATCATCACTCCACCACTTGGTCACCGAAACGGCTAGCAAAGTGGAACGTCGATTAGGCCCCGGGAGAGTGCAAAGTCTCCCACTCAAAGTCTCCCACTCTAACTAGCACAACGCATAGTTCAACCTAGGGTCTCTGCGGGCGTCTAACTGTAAATGCTTAATTAAAAAATATTTGATTTATCACCATGAAAAAGGGCACATATAATTAATAGGCACTGAAAAATAAGAAAACAATGTGTCAGTGGTCTATAAAATTAATATTCATCAATCCACTCCGAATAAGGTTAGAAACCTCTCAAGCTCATCAAGAAGTTTTCTGGCCAGCAAACTTTCGGAAAACATAATGAATCCCCCCCTACAATTTATTTTAGCCCCAAATCAGTTATGAAAGTTGGGCCACTGCAATTTATTTTTCAATAGGGTGAACTCTGATCTGGAAACTGGTGTTCGGATATAACCAGAAACAACAGCAAAGCCACTTATAGGCATCTTGCACTTCAATGCGCAGTGCTTTGAGTTGACTTGCAAACTCAATCAACTCAAAAAGCGAAGACGTCGGATGATAAAGCGCTGAGAAGTCAGGGAAGAGCACGTGTTGAGCTTTGATAACGTGGGCTAATCACAAGACGGCGCAGTGCAACAGTCATGAGGGCAGATAAACTATAAATTGTCGGCAGTTTCATCAGATCGACAAAGGCAGTCAAGAGAATCAACCAGACCGGTTTTAAGGAGAGTTCTATCCGAAGAAGCGTTACCCAGTCAAAAGGGACAAAACATAGATTTGAAGAAATGTGATTGTGTCCTCTGCAAGGATCAAAAATGGACAAGAGGTTTATGGATACCTAGAGAGTGTTGATAACTATATCTGCAGTTTACGTGTCCTGATAACAAGACCACACGGAGGTAGAGAAATTGGATCAGAGTTAGGACAAGGAGAGAGGAAGATCATTGGCTGGAAGAGAAGAGATAGCAGCTTTCTGGCAACATCATCTGCGACCAAGTTTGCATGAATGATGCAATGAGCTGGAGCCACTATGGGTGCACAGCGCGGATCGGAAACAGCAATGAGAAAGCCTGCGAGTTAACACTAGAGAAAGAGAGGCACGACTGTCTGAAACAACCACACCAACCCTAACAATGCATTGTGCTTGGCCACTCTACTGTTCTTTTAGTTGTGGCCGATTATCTGTGAAAAATTGTTGAGATTCACCAGGGTCCTGCCTGATGGATGATGCTAGAGTGTAAGGGATAGTGTTGAATCCAAAAGATGCGAAAAACGAACAAGGGGATCTAGGGAATCATCAAGTAGGCTTGTGTTGACGACATGCAATTTGGCGAATCTGCTTTAGAATTAATAGAATAGGAAATAAATCACATTCGAGAGTAAAGTCTTCAGACTTTTTAAACTATAAAACCCACATTGCTGGAAAAAAAGCCTGTGGGATTCAGAAGTTTGAATGCAGAACATCCATCATTCGACGAGGACTGCTTGGAGGCAATTGATCTAACCAGTTATAGACTATTGCGGCTACATGAACGGAAACATCTAAAAAGACTAAAAAGGTAAAAAAAAAAGTTTCCGCTCGACTATCACGAAGGTATAGGAAACGAATTATCAGTACAGTTAACAGCCTTATGTTTACATTCAAACAGAAGACTTTTCAGAGAATGTTCGAAGGTTTTTCATGAAATGTAAATGTAGATATAGTTGCACAGAAAGGCATTCATCAGTTTCACCTGCAGGGGTCCTCAATTATCCAATGGAATGACTTAGGAAATAAAATAATTCTAGCGAGGAGCCGCACTTGTCAAAATACCGCAATCATTCTCAGGCTAAAAATTTATTTGCCAAGAAACACTGCTTGGTTCTTGGTAGGTCTCCAATTAGTGAATAGGCTGTGAAGACTCCTCCTCACTCAAACTAACAGCCTTCCGATAAATATGACGGCAACATACAGGTGATCGGTTTCAATGCGAATAAAACTGGGCTATTCCAGGCCTCGAACAATGTAGACGCAAATATTTCCAAAACACTATTTCAGACTCGCTCAGAAAATAATAAATGTTATATTTATGAACACGGATATCTAACCAAATGATTCGTAAAACTAAAATGTTCAGTCAGGGGGCCATTATTGGTCTTGTAGATCCGGCCTATCGGCCACCACTTGTAAATTATACTTATGACGGAATTGTTTGGTTTTGTGAGACGGTCTGGCCGACTTGAATCTCCTGATTAGTTGGTTGATTAAGGGGTCCAAGTCCACCGGAGCTACTGGCGCGTGTCTCCGTCAGCTCCCTGTAAAGGTGAATAAGCAGATTGCTGCTTCTCTAACGTGACGAAAGTGGGCTGTGGATGCATTGGTATGATGGAGTATGTCTGATCTGAGACATTTTAGGGGCTTCTGCCTTCGTCAAAGTTACGTCAACAGCATGTATCTTTTCAATACCCCTAGAATTTAATAAATTGCATTCTTATGGAGGACATCAAGTTTTATATATTGCTGACGATTGCTTTCTCTTTAATTGTCTCTTGGTTACCAAAGATATCCTATATAAGCGAATCCAGGAGATCCCTCATCTCGCACTCCATCCAAGAATGCGAAAAAAGGATCTTAAAAAGTCGCCACTGTAAAAAAAATGAAATTTGTTCGACGAAGTTGTTGTTTTTGATTGCGTGAGGAATGTTGATTTACGCGCAATAATTCAATCGCTTCAAAAAGAGAGAGAAAGGAATGTTCATTTCTTCAAGATTCTGATTTAATATCATCGTTAATTTTGTATGAAATACTGAAATTTTCAAATGAAATCAAAGACGGTCAATTGAGCACAGCGCGCAAAGAGTACTTTTCTTGGCAGCTTCACCTATTATTTGTAACATCTGAAGCAGAACAGAAGTGCCAACAAATGCATAATCCTTACACACGTGTGCGATCAGTGGAGCAGTGTGCGAAACTCTTCTATTCTCAGGCACTGATTTCAAGCATGACTATGATGTGGCTCCAGTCCTCAGGCGCAGAGCCCTGCACTGCGCTACACCGCTTCTTCTCCTGCATTGATGAATTCAATGTTTAATAGCCTCGTAAATCATTAAAATGAAGGTTAAGGGGTTCCCGTTCCACCGGTGTTCTGACGTCAGACTATTGAACTCTCCAAAGGTTGTGAACCTTATTAATCATGTTTCTGGGCAATAAGATTAAGCTTTCGCAGTTCAAAGAGACGGCCAGAGAAATTGTTCTCACACAGACGTGGTTCGGTGAGAAGAGTGCGTGCTCCTGCTTTATTCAGGGATATAGGACGCATGGCAGACGGTCAGAGGCGGGGCAGAGACGGGAGAGTTTCAGTCTTCAGCAGAGGGAAATAACTCACTGATTAGGTGAAATATCTCTGTATATGCAGCTACACAATATATGTGAATCGTCCTCATGCGGATATGATTGATGCCTTCTAAATTCAAAAACCCATAAATCCTTAAATCTAGGAAAAAATTATTTGGGTTAATATGAAGACAGATTTAAAATTTAATAGTCATATTTTGAAAATAAGCAAGAATTTGTCTTAAATATGTGGGTTTATTGTACAAAATCAGTTCTTTTTTTCCGTGAAAGGTCTTGGTAAAAATTTATTCTAGGCTCATTTATCCTTACTTTCCTAAATTTCGCAAGGCGAAACTTCTGCAGCCCACCCAAGAGCTTTGCAATTACTACAGATGAAAATTGTTTGCATCATCATAGAGCAGCCTCACCTAGCCCACACTGATTCTTTGGGCCACCGAGTAGCCGTTCTTAAATTAAATGACAACCATCGTTACCAACTTGAACTTTATGTAAGGAAGAAAAATTCTCGTCGAGGGATTCCCTCTCGTCAATCATGATTACCTAAATAGGAACAGAGACATTTGTAAACAACCCTTTGAGCGCCTGTCGCTCACTCAGCACTGTCTTTGTAAGCCAACCTTTGAGCTCATGTCGCTCACTCAGCACTCTGTCTTTGTAAACGAACCATCGAGCGCCTGTCGCTCACTCAGCACTCTGTCTTTGCCGCCCTGGGAGTGTGGAATGCCTTACCTTCCTTTCGTAAGGAGTGTACCACGACCTAAAGTTTTACGAAGGCACTCAAGCGATTGATTATCGATTCTTCCATTACTGTTCAGTTGTTGGCGGCATCATTGCTGTTCCTATTGAGTTTCATTGAGTGTCGTTTGATTACACGGCTGTGGAGTATATTTCAGTTCTACAGTAGCGACTGTATAGATCAGCATCGGTCTCAAATGACGACTCTTCACTACAGAGTACACTCTAACTTGGTCCCTATTGCATTACTAAGGCGCATTGAGTAACTTCGCCCGGCTATCTTACAACTACAAGCATCCATACTAAGTTTCATTTCACGTGGGAAAACTACTTTTTTCCCAACCTAGACTGTTCGATGAACAGTTTTCTTTCGTTACGGTTCACCATGTTGATATTGTACGGAACGTTAATTCTTTCATTTGAGTAGGTTTCCGTTGGAACGCAAGTGTTTCCTGAATCTAAATGGCCTGTTAAATATTTTGTCCACGTAGTGCTTATATCATCGAAGAGTCTTTTGAATGAACTTGGATTATTTTTCAATTTGTAACTGGATGGTTCTCAGTCTTTGTACAAAGTAATTTTATGTTTGAATCCTTCAGTTAACCCATGGGAAAATTTATCGATCTTATTACCGCTTTGTACTATTCTTTTGTGCTTCATCCATTATTCACAGTGGAGTGGCTTGAGTCTTGTTCAAGGCAGTTACGTCCT
>SDVV010000777.1:0-28910 GCA_016164225.1 Gammarus roeselii
GTGCTGGTAGCCGCGGTGATGTTGGTAGCCGCGGTGGTGCTGGTAGCCGCGGCAGTGCTGGTAGCAGCGGTGATGTTGGTAGCCGCGGTGGTGCTGGTAGCCGCGGTGGTGCTGGTAGCCGCGGTGGTGCTGGTAGCCACGATGGTGCTGGTAGCCACGATGGTGCTGGTAGCCGCGGTGGTGCTGGTAGCCGCGGTGATGTTGGTAGCCGCGGCAGTGCTGGTAGCCGCGGTGGTGCTCGTGGCTGCTGTGGTGCTGGTGTTTGCAGTGCAACCGGTGGTGGTGATACCAGGAGGGGCCGTGGTCTTGCGGTTTGTTTCCACTCTGGCAAAGTGACTATAGTGATGGATGAGAAGTTTCTGTAACGGCACTGTGGAGGAGAATTTAGATTTGTTTCAGTCAGTAGTCCATTCACTTTGACAGATTTGTTTCCACTCGAAACTCTGCTTCACGGCCAAGCTGGTTGCGGGTCCTCCAAGCGAGCTGATGATCGTAGGTCTACAGGACAGGAGCTATTAGCGGGGAGCTTGGCAGGCAGCATGGGGAAGTGATGGAGTCCTTGTGGAGACTTGTTACGCTCAACTTTGCGTACGGACATTTTTCATGTCAGCTAATTATGGAGAGCAACACGATCAATGTAAACTAAAAAATTATAACGAAAGTGACAATGAAAAATCAGGCAAGGATAGGCAGAATGTGCCATTTCAAAATGCCAAGCCGACAGGCGGTGAAATGATGCAAACTATGGCATTCAACGGTTCCACATGCCAGGCACCACGGCTATTCAATCGAATGCCACTGGAAATACATGAAATCAAAGGTGTGCCGCAATTGGCAGCCACAACAAACATCTTGAGGTTGAAAACCCGATTGGACAAATACCGCAGCTGTGTTACTGATAAACCTCGAATGAATATATACCCTCGCTGTGGTAACAACTTCTCGAATGCATCAACAAGACAGAATCTGACTGGTGGATGTGGCAGCAACATGCAAAAAATATTGATGCCACAGCATGAGTGGAGGATGTCCCTGCAGCTGTGGGTCAGGTGGCTGCTATGCTACAACCAGTTGTTTAAAGCAAAACCACTCCAAGTATCCAAGTAAGTTGTGTGCAATTGTTTACTCTTAGGTGTAATTTTGTATTACTAATTATTGTTGTGTTTTTTACTGCTGGTGCGCTGTGGTATGTACTGCCTTCCATGCCTGCCTGCCCTGTTGCTGAGACTGTTGGGGCTATGGGAGGATCCAAAGGTGAGATGAGCACAAGCTTGTAAACATCCACAAACCCAAATGTCTGCGCAACATTGCAGCTCAAATCAAACAAGTGACACTGCCACAGGAGGCCCAAACCCGAACAGCCAACCTTAGGATCTACTAAGTCATTACCAGTGATCACAATCAGCCTAGCAGGACCGAATCAATGTAGAAAAAATGAAAACTCAACAAAATCACAATTACAAAGCAACTGATCAGTCAGCCTTTAATCTCCATGTTGTAGGAGTCTGCTTCACCAACGTAGGCTGGGACACTATTCTACAGTTGAACACACCTGGAACCAAATATCCACTTTATCAGGTAAATAGAAATTGTTGGTATCAGAATCTTGCCTGAATAGCAGCAAATTCTTTGATCAGAGCTAATCCGAAAGATCCCCCCTTAATCAACCATATCATCCCAACCGCACATTACTTATCACTATTTCATCAAATCTCTTTACTATCAACCACTCATCAAAAATAAGGTTATTCAACCTAGACAAATAGTCCAGCTGTGACAACCAATCCAAAGTTTTGGTCTAATGCCTCTAAACAGGCTTTAAAAACATGGAAACATAAAGATAACCAGTATTTCATACTAAAACATTGATTAAAGCAGTACAATATCATCTGAATTACAGACCTGTGAGCATGATGTCTGTTTGCTGCAAATTATTGCCATGGAAAAAATTGATGCACTTCAATTGACTGAATATCTTGAGAGCAACTACATTTTGTTGTCCCATCAGTATAGTTTTTGTAGAAGCCATAGCCAACACGACCAGTTGCTTGACAAACTACGCTGATGTTGAGAGGTGGATTGATGAAAGATATATTGTTAATGTCATATTGCTTGGCTTTTTAGAGCCTTTGATGTGGTAAGTCGCAGGGTGCATTTGTCGAAACTGAAATCCTTGTTGTTTGTAATTCATTGCTGGCCTGGATATTGGCATTTTGTGCTGGCAGAGAATTGCAGCATGAGCAGCCCAGTTGATGGGACTAGTGGTCTTCCTCAAGGCTCTGTGCTTGGATTGCTTCTGTTCTTAATCTATATTAATCACATCTCAAGTGGTCTTATATGCAATTTCAGGCAGTCACATAGCTTACAGTTGACTGTTTCAAGGTCATAGAGCCTTGGATTGAATCCAGACAAGTGTTTTGTGCTACACTTCAACAGAAACTGCATTGATTTTGACGCTCTGGTTCCAGTAAGCCATTACTTCCTGCAAGGTGGAGCCTTGAAGTAGTCACTGCACATCAAGACTTGGGCATCAGTGCAGATAAGTCTCAGATTCCATCATCACATTTGTGTAATGGCTGCAAAGGCTGGAGCGTTGGCAAACCGCTTGTTGAGATCAGCTGTCAGTAGGTCCCTGTTGTTTATGAACCTATCCTTTCCCTTGTGAGCACGGCACCCTTGTGTGTTCTCAGCCTGGACTGGAGATGGGGTGGGGCGCGCTGGGGGTCTGGGGATGGTATGTATGCATTAAATGGCCAAATTATTGCCTGTTGTCTGCAGGTTCGTCTTCAGCAACTATGGCATGTAACCCTACTTCTGGGCAGCCTTCAGCTGTTCAGGAACTGTCCCAAGCTGGTGAAAAAAAGCAAGAGCACGCATGGTTAATCATTTGCAATCCAAGCTCTTGGGGTTGGTGCCCGCCCAGGTGTGTGATGTGGCCTGGAATTGGATACCGTGTTCCAACACAGTCCTGCGCTTTCCAAAAAAAATGGAATTGAACTCACAGGACACTCAGGGTCATGTAGGATATTTTTATTTACAGTGGAGCTGAGTGACAAAGCCAGTAAGGAGCCAGAGGGTAGCACATCAGAGGTGGAGCATTGAGGCAAGCTCAGTTTTTAGTCTGTAACCCAGGTAGGACCCTGGTCCCAGTGGTCAAAACTTGGGTTGGCATGATCAGAGTTTGTGTTGGTTTGGCAAGCCTAATGACCTGCCTCTTGAACAGCTGTGGCGGGCATTCACCATTGTTTATGCTCTTGCGTTTGGAACACAGATTATTGTTGGGACTGCAGACTGCTTGAATCTATTCAGAGGAAATGGACTAGAATTATTGATGGGCTCTCTGATATGGACTAAGGCAGTCGTTTGAGGAACTTGGCTTTGTTTTCTGTCAAAGGAATGAACATTTATTTCCAAGAAGCTGCAACGTGAATCTCAGTTGGCAATGGATAGCTCAGAGGCACATCTGTACTCAAGATGAAACTAAGTCAATTGCAAATGCTTCATAGGGAGACACCACCAGTAACAGAATTTACATAAATGAAGAAAGAATGGACCCAGCACTGAAGCCTTGGGAACACCACTTAACACATTCCTCTCTCTTCAACTAACATTATGAACTGCAGCTCTCATTGTGCAACCAGGCATGACAAAATTAATAGTGCGAAGGAGGATAACAACACCAATATCAGAGTTTTCAGATCAAAACAGAGTAGCTAAATCATGCAAATGTCTTGGAAAAACAGCAAGGCAACATCCAACACAAACCAAGATCAGTTGATCTTAGACCTGTATACATGAACCAAACTGAATAGGCAGCATGATATTATTCCACTCAAGTTACTTGAAGATTTGCTACTGTGAAGGTACAGATGTTACTGGTGTGAGTAACTAGTAAAACTAGAGGAAATAAAAGAGTGTCCCAGGAGAGAAAGTACAAACAGTTTACCATACATTATGAATTACAAACTACTGAATTCAATGGAGAGAACAAGGGCAGATATGGAGTGTCAAGGAAAGACTGTGGCTTCAGCTACCAAGCCTGTGAGCCTGAGCCAAATAAGAACATTGTAAGTGGATGCAATTAAAGAACCAAAAGAGCACAAACAAATACACACCAAGATGGGTCTTACATGAGCAATAAACAAAGACACCATGAAAGCAGAACTCTTCAAAGGGAGATGAAACCACAGCTTCAAGTCAACAAGCACTTCCACGTCCCTGCAAGAATTAACAAGCTCAAGTACCACACTATTAAATTCATCAGCAATTCCATCAAGCTGCACCAATTCAAGACAATGCCTGTAGAAATGCATCAAGCAACACTTGTTAGACTTGTCAATGAGATTTCTTGATGGAGACACAGACTGCACCAAATTCAGATCTCTTTGCAAAGAAGGCACACCTGGGCAAACTGCTAGTACATAGCCTGGGAAACTCAAATAAAGGTTGAAGTTATAGGTAGAAGCCTTTCACTTACAAACCACACCTGCTGCAGTATGATTGACAAATAGCAGAAACAAGAGTGGACCCAGGACAGACCCCTGTGGTACCTCACTCGTTATCTCCCTAAAGTAACTGACAACTCCCCCCATAGAGTAACTCATTTGCCTCTTAATCAGAAAACTATGAATCCAGTCCAATAATCCACGATGAATACAAACACATCTCAGTTTGGTCAACAAAACTGAGTGACCGACAACATGGAACGCCTTTGAGAACTCTGGGTTACAACATCAACCACCATTCCATTATCTACCAGATCAGCAACCACACCATAAAAGCAAGCAAAAGTCGTTCCTCCATGCTCCTTCTCACCCAGAACCCAAATTGGCCATTAGACAAAATGCCAGAATATCCCAGAAAAGGCCCCACCAGGGGCACAATAAGCTGCTTGAGCACCTTACAACAAACAGATGTGGGACTCCCTCTTACCTTTCTCTTACCTTTGCAGCCTTTGTCTTATACCTTTCTTACACTACTGGTTGATAATTGAGAAGACTGATTCTTGAACAAGACTTCAACAAAGGAACATGAGATCCCTTCCAGCCTCCAGCTAAACTTCCTGGCTTAATGACTCTATAAAAATCAAAGATAAGAGCAATGACAGCTGCCAAGTACTTGTGTTTGGTCATCTCTCATTCTCCAAACTCATGTTTCTCTATTTTTTCCTCCGACAATAGTTACCCTGAGTAACAGGTCAGTATTTGACCGGAGTTGAGAAACGCAGTGGGTCTTCTACCTATTCTCATTGTACCTGAGACACTGTTATCATCTACTGCTGTCACCATCACCAGTCAGCCACCTGGGAATTGATGTGTAGAGGCCTGCAAACTGCGGTGTCTGCGGCATTTTATCTACAGCGCTAGGAGAGTGAGGAACCTCCAAGATGCACAACTTTATACAACACCATTTGCCTATGTTGTTTCAACTTTGTTTGACTGCAATAGGTTTGTTTAGGAGCGTGGACATCTGTTAAGGCAATATTACCTGTTTTGCTCAACTGAGTACCCCGACTGTCAGTTGTCATTGTGTTGCTGAGACACAAGCAGACGATGTATAATCTTTGCCCTGGGCTTCATAGTTGATGTTAATATATAATTAAGAAACCCTGTGTCCGTTACAATCTAATATACAACAGCAATGCTACGGAACCTTCAGTGCCATCAAAACGTTAGGTTCTTCAATACACTGCTCAACTCAGTATCCCTCATATTAGCCTGCAACAAAATTAGGTGCCTGTATAACCCACTGTTGTGTCTTGCTGTATACGCCAGCATCAATGGGCATGGCTTTTTAGACAGTCTCTACTGAGAACAAAACCTCAAAACCTGAAAACTGTTCTTGGCTGAGATTCTTCCCAATTCTTCTCTTTTAGGATGGCACTTAGCTAGTTTTGATCTTCTAGCACCTGCCTATTCATAGCCCTAGTCAAGCTCATCATTAGTCTCCCTAATTACCTTATTGATTAGGAAGAGTTTGCCATCACCATTGGTCATATATTAACAAGGTAAGTGGTCGCCTGTGTAACAGAACTGTCATTACATGGGCAGTGTCTGAAATACATAGTTAGGCCTGCATATGTGCAGAAGTGCCATTACATTGGTAAGGTAGCTTTGTTAGTAGTTCAGACCTGTCAATACATTGACAGAAAAATTTTTCATTGTTCTGTTGATTCGGGTTTGTCTGCTCTGTTTGAGAGAGCTCTGGATGTTGGCACACGTGGGCATTCTTTCAAGCTGGTAGTTCCTCGCTGTCAGACGGACTATAAACCCAGATTCTTTTATTCTCGCTGTGTGCAGATTTGGAACCGGCTGCCTGCTGATGTGGTGCAGTGTGATTCACTTTGCGGCTTCAAGAGGGCCCTGGCGGAGGAATTGGGGGCAGTGTTGTATGAGTTTTGCTAGACTCAATTTGATGTGATATTGTGACTGTTTGTGTAGCTGACAGTTGTGTGCAGTTGTTGAGTGTCTTCAAGGTTTTGTTTGCTTTGGACCTATTGAGCACATTCCATCCTGCTGCAGTGCTTGTACCGTGCTGTTCATTTTGATTGCTGGCGTGCTGACGTGTACTGCCTCCCATGCCTACTTAGTCTGTTGGTGGGGCTGTTGGGGCTGTGGGGGGCTGCAAAGGTGAGATACATAGGTGAGAATAGTGTTTGACCAGTTAGGCCTGCTGTAAAAGGCAGAAGTGTCATATTATGGACAATGGTAGATTAGTTTGTAATTCTGGACCATCATTATATCATTCACCTCAGGCAGCTTGTAATGACCTAAATGGCATTACACCCAGAAACTAGCATTTTACAACAAAAATAGCGCATTCCATAGACAGCATAATTTCTGCAATTGTACCATAATATCAGATAGCTCATTTCTTTACCATAATTGGCATAGAATTAGCTGAACATTTGGTGAATATTTTAGCTTACTGTCTGGTCAATTAAATTATTATTGGGCTGCATAAATATAGCAGTTTATAACATTAGTTGGATACTCTTCAGTTTATAGTGTATTTTGCTCAGGAGCTGAAATAAATAATTCATTGTGATGCCTGGTTGCTAACATAATTATCTTCTGGCATCATAACTTTAGCAAAATTCTCCTACTTGCATCCAAGGTTGACATTTCTGTAACTGCAGCTGCTGAAAGCAGTTTGGATATTTATAATCATCTAGCTCATTGCTATTCATTTTTCACTAGCTATTTCTCCATTCATCTAGTTCATTAGGAGCAGTATGTAATATCACTTCACTGTGACAGTTTGAAAAACTTAGCAGAAGTTAAATAATTATACCTTTGGATGATTATCTGCTCATAACAATTTCCCTAGATTGGTATTTCCTGGTTTTGATTTTTTGTCCTCACTGCTGGTGTATCTTAGTGGTTACAATGGGGATTCCCCTGCTCTCTTGTGTTGTTGATATTTTGGGACAGAGTATCAAAAATCGCACTTGGGTTTTTGTGGATGGGATCTAGGCTATCAATATGAAGCCCCCATAACAACATGACTACAAAATACCAGGGTGAATAACACCTGGTCCAGAGGCAGAAGAGGATTCTAAATTGTGCAAAACCTGGAAAACAAACATCTTGTAACAAATCACACCCTATTTTTCAGGAAAAAAATGGTGTGGGGAAGGGCCAGCAGGATCCATATCCACAATAACAAATGAAAAAGTACAGAAACAGCTGACTCGTGTCACTCTGACCAGCAACAACCTCACCAGATGGAAGTTTCAAGGACCAACAGAAGGACAGACCTTCATTCTTCTTCTGATATAAGAGAGAGAAACATCTTGGGAGCATAAAAAGTAGGTTTTTGTCTAATTCTTGCTCATACCAACATTGACTGACATGAAAAATTCCTGCTCTCAAAATTGAGCCTAAGCTTTCAAAAAGACTTCAACACCTCCCCATGCCTACCAAGCTCCCCCCTCAAAAGTTTGTACTGCACCAAGCCTGAGATATAGCTACTGATCTGGCAGAGGCCACGTAGGTTTGCAGATCCAATAAATAAAGAAGTAGAGAGACAGTGTGAAGGACTTTTAGATTTAGAAATCATTGAGCATAGTAATTCACAATTTTCATATCCAGTAGTACCGGTTAGGAAGAAGGACAGTAGCTTAAGGCTATGTATAGATTATAGAAAAATTAATAGTGTAACAGTAACAGAGAAGTTTCCCATGCCTAATTTGACTGATTCTATTTTACAGTGCCCACAATATTAGATATTTCAGCAAGTTAGATTTGATCAAAGGTTACTACCAGGTTCCCTTAGAAGAAAATAACAGACAGTATACAGCTTTCAGCACTCCTCATAATCATTTTCATTTTAAACGCTTATCTTTTGGACTCAAAAATTCTGGAATTGCCTTTCAGGAAAATAAGTAAGAAATTTAATCTGAATTTTGTTTCACCGTTTACCATCACAACAACTAACAATTGATGTGAGGTCATGGTTACAAATTTTATTGATTTTTGAGATGGCAACTAATGTCATGACCTTCAATTTCTCTTCATGCATTTCATCCTATCTTTCACATGTATCTTTTACTTCCTCTTCAACATGTTTATTAATCAATTTTTCACTAATGATGTTAGAGAGCAAGTTCTCTTTCTTTTTGCATAGGACAGGATTGTAATGAATACCTGATAGGCATTGAAGATGCACTATCGGAATATTAGATTCAGAGCAGTCAGGTTTGTAAATAATGGGAGACATCATTCCATGATGCACCAAAACTTCAATTTTGAATAGGTCAGCAACAGCATCTAGAACTTCACTGGATGGTACGTGGCCACCAGTCATCATACATTTTAGTTCCTTAGATTTTTCTTTGCTTAATTTAATGCCATACTTATCAGGATTAGTTAAAAAGTGACAAACTACAGCCCTCCTGAGATCTAAATGATTATCAGGTACTACAAATCCCTCAAACTTCTCCTGGATATACTCTTGAAAACAGGTCGATTAGTCTCCCCCTCCCTGAACTGTGCAAATGACACACAAGCCCTTTGGTAGCTCATTATTATTGATAAGTGATTCAAATTTTGCTTCAGATGGGACATCAACTACTGGAGACATGGCGTCTGCAGCACCTTTCTCTTTCCCTGGACGATATTTAATAACAAAATCGTACTTGGCCAGCTCTGTGATTGTTTGCATCAATCTGGAATTTTCCCGGGACATTATGGAGGTATAGAAGTGGCTTGTAATCCGCATACAGAATAAAAGGAACCCCAAACAAAAAGGACCTAAATGCTTTCACACCCCACCTAATAGCAACTAATTCTCTCTCAATAGTCGAGTATTTAAGCTCGGCTTCTGAGAAAGTTATTGATGAATATGCTATAGTTCTCTATTGACCCTCTTGTTTCTGCACTAAACATCCCCCTACACCTACACCTGATACATCTACAAATAACTCAAGTTTCTCTGCCCCTTCTGTGTAGTCTGGAAATGATAGAACTACATCTTCTAATAATCTATCTTTGAGAATCTGATATGCTTGGTCCATTGCTGGTGTCCAAGTTAAGCCTTTTCTTTTGGGTCCTACTGTTAATTCTGATAATGGTTTAGCTATAACTGAACATTGCTCTATAAATTTACATTGAAAGTTGACTAATCCTAAAAATTGCCCTAATTTGGTTACATTGGATGGTTTGGGATAATCTCTGATTTTCTGAATGTACTCAGGAGACTTTTTGATGCCAGTTTTACTAATAATGTGACCCAGGAAAGAAACTTTTGCTTTGAATAATTTGCACTTACTGATTTTAATTTTGATGCCATTCACCTGAAGGGTATAGAGAATTTTCTCTACTAAGGTTAGATGTTCCTCAAACGTTTCAGTCATTATGAGAATTTCATCTATATAAACAATAACATTCTTGAAACAAAATTCAGATAAAATTTCTTGCATATTTTTCTGAAAGGCAATTCCTGAATTTCTGAGTCCAAAAGATAAGCGTTTAAAATGAAAATGATTATGAGGAGTGCTGGAAGCTGCATACTGTCTGCTTCTAAGGGAACCTGGTAGTAACCTTTGACCAACACAATCATCCTCAGATGTAAGAAGAAGATCCAGTATATTGTCAAAGAGTAAAAAAAGTAGGCTCTCTTACCCACTGCATAAGTCCAAGAGATGAGAAACAGTTTAAAAATTGCATGTCAATTGGCCGGATGTAGCCACCAATAAGGTCCAAGGACCAGTAAATTGTTGGTAAATTAAAATCACCTGCAATGATCATCTCCTTGCCAGGGCAAAAGTTCAGTAAAAAGTCCATCAAGCCCGTATTCTCTAAAATTGTATAAGAAGGAGGCCGATAAACAGCTATAATCCACAAGTCAAAATCAACTAGGTGCACAACCACCACATTAGGAATGGGCACCTCAAACACCAAAAATTATATGTCCTCATGCAGGTACAGCAGCAAAAGATGCTTCCGAGCTGTGCCATCCGTGTCTCCCCTGACGGAACTGTAGTCAGCAATGCCGATGAAGGACGATGCAACAGACGGCAACAACCACGTCTCACTAACAGCCAAAACATGAATACCTGCTTCAACAGTGAGTTTGAGATAAAATTGACTTTATTAGCTAGTGAGTTGCCGTTTACATGGCCAACTTTAAAAAAATTCAAATAGCCCAAAACACTGCTGGAGCTCAGCGCAGGAGAAAAATCTGATTATTTGACCCAGTGGCCCCACCAACCCGATTAGGAGCACCACCACCACTCCGACCAGTCACAGCAACATCACGACTGGCGGCAGCCCCAGAGCCATACGCAAAAACAACACAACCATCGGCATCAAAATCGTGACCAGCCGCCGCCGGACCACATTCAGACAAAGTGACACTCCCACCAGCCACAACAACACCAACACCCTCCGCAGCAACACTACCAGCTGCAGCAGTACCACGACCAGCTGCAGCAAAAGCACCACGACCAGCTGCAGCACCACTACCAGCTGCAGCACAAAATATTGTCGCTCTCAAGGTACTCAGTCAACCAAGATACAACTATTCTTTCCATTGATTTGCAGCAAACAGATGTCAAACTCAATGGTCTGTAATTGAGTGGATCATTGTGAGATTTAGCCTTGAATATTGAAACAATGATCGATTTGCTCCAAACTTCAGGTACCGTTCCTGTCCTCATTGATTTTTGAAAAATCAAACTAAGAGGGAGGGAGAGTTCCTCTGCAAAACTCCTCAGCAGATGCAGGTGGAGGCCATCTGGGCCCATAATGGAACTGAAATCAATAGCCAAAAGGATATGCTGGACCCCCAGCCTAGAGAAGTCCACATTGGGCAGACTCCCATCAAATAACTGGAAAGGCGCTGGGTGGGTAGGAGCTGACCCTACAAAAATTCCAAAAAAGTTGGCAAAAAACTTTGCACATCATGCTTGGATCCTGAATTATCTTACCATTAGGCAATCGAAGGGGGTCAAAAGCTGGGCAACGCATTTTTTTCCTGACATAAGCATGAAACAGCTTACGGTTATAAGGCCTGTTCAGTAATTTGGACTCTTACTTTTTCCAAACTTGATGGAAGAATTTCTGTAGGTACTATTCAGTTCAACATATATTTGTAACCTTTCATGAGCAGATGCTGAATTGCGGACCTCCGCTAACCTGACCCGCTTGTAATCACACCATGCCTCCGATCTTTCTTCGGCAAGAAAGATCGGAGGCATGGCGATCTTTGTTCTGGCTATGGAGAGCCAGAACAAACAGACGGGAGGGGTCCAAACTTCTCAAAGAAGGACATCAAATTGAGTGCGGACACCAAAGAGTAGCTGAATTCTAAACCCCAATCAGCCAGAGACAGAGCCTCCAAAAGTTTGGCGTAATTCCCTCTGCGCCAAGAACGCCTCTCCCCCCAACCACATGCTCCGGCTCCTCTCCACTGAAGATATACTTGTAGACAATGGGAAGATGCCTACACCTCACCTACAAGATCCTCCTCAGATGTAAAAACCAAATCCAGTATATTGTCAGATAGTAAGAATGTGGGGTCATAACTCGCTGCAGAAGTCAAAGAGATGAGAAACAATCTAAAAGTTGCATGTCAATTGGCCAAACGTAGCCATCAACTAGATCCAAGGACCAGTCAATTGTTGGTAAATTAAAATCACCTGTGATAATCACCTCTTTGCCAGAACAAAAATTCAATAAAAAGATTAACAAGGTATTGTTTTCCAGATTTGCATAGGCAAGGGGCCAATACACAGCTACAATCCACAGGTCATAATCAACAAGGTGTACTGCTACAATATTCGGAATGTGCATTTCAATCACTATAACCACTCTGTCCTTATGCAGATACAATAACAATCCATGCCAACGAGCTGTGCCACCTGATGCACAACATCCAGACTCAGGAGGAAGTGTTGCCAATGATTCATTGTGACCCTTTGAACGCCAACCAATCTTCAAAAGATTTTGATAATCTTTAGATCTTCCTGTCGAGTTTCTTTCCAGTTTCAAGAGTACACACAGCTTGCCACCAATACGGCACCTTGAGATTATAATTGCACCACCGATGCCAATGCCTTCCACCGCCATTGCCACCTTGAGATCATAATTGCCCCACCAGCTGCCAATGCCTTCCACAGCCATTGCCACCTACTTCCATAATGCCTTCTGTCTATGTCAGCTGTATTACTATTACACATTACCAGCCCACATCAAACTTGGATACTTTGATACTTGGAGGGTCTTTTAAAGCAAAGACCCTTGGAGGGTCTTTGCTTTAAACAGCGGGTTGCAGCATAGCTGCCACCTGACTCACAGCTGCAGGGACATTCTCCCTTCCTGCAGTGACACCAGCATTTGCATGTTGCTGCCACATTCACCTGTCAGATCCTGGCTCAGCAATGAGTTGAAGTAGAGAATTGCCTCCACAGTGCGAGTATCCATTTATTGGAGGTTTATCAGTAACACAGCTGAGGTACTTGTCCAATTGGTTTTTGAATGTCAAAATGTTTGCTGTGGCTGATGATTGCAGCTCATATTTTGTTTTGCATATTTCCAGCAGCATTTGATTGAACAGCTGACGTGCCCAGAAAGTGAAACTGTTGAATACATATGGTTAGTTGAAAAAAAAAAATGAACATGAATTTGAATGTACCAGCTATAAACAGTGCAACGATCAATTACATTATGCAGAACATTTTTATCTTTGTTTGTTCAGTTCCAACCCAGCCAGCCCCTTTTCAGTTTTTTGCTGCGAGAAATTTGGCAAATGTCAACTTTCATAAGTTGGAGGTCCAACGTGTCCTTTCCGCTCTTGATCCCAGTTCCAGTGTGGGTCCAGATCGCCTCCATCCACATCTGCTAAGGAACTGTGCTGTTGAGCTTTCCCTCCCTCTGTTTGATTTCTCAAAAGTCATCGAGGACAGGAATGGTGCCTGAAGCCTGCAGTAGATTGCTGGTTGTACCAATATTCAAGGCCATATACCACACTGATCCTCTGAATTACAGGCCTGTGAGCTTGACATCGGTTTGCTGCAAATCGATGGAAAGAATGGTTGTATCACAGTTGACTGAGTATCTTGAGAGCAATAATATTTTATCACATCAGTAAGGTTTTCGGAGAGGCCCTAGCACTGAAGACCAATTGCTGTTGACCCATGATGATGTTGGGAGGTGGATTAATGTGGGATGTATTGTGGATGTTGTGATGCTGGACTTCTCAAAGGCATTCGATGTGATGAGTCATGCCGTGCTCCTGTCCAAATTGGAATCCTTGGGCGTTTGTAATTTTTTGCTAGCCTGGATCTCTGCATTTCTCTCTGGCAGAGTGATGAACGTTTGTGTGAATGGCAGCGTGAGCAGCCCAGTTGCTGTGACAAGGGGTGTGCCCCTTAGTTCTGTCCTCGGGCCGCTGTTGTTCCTGATTTATATTAATCGCATCTCTAGTGGTCTCTCATACAAGTTCAGAGCATTTGCTGATGACTACAAGTTGTATTCGAGACTCGCGCAAGGACACGGAGTCTGCCGCTCAAAGTGTCCAGTCACTGCAAAGTGAGTAGGAGACAATTGCACAATCCTGGAACTTTGGACTGAATCTGGATATGTGTGTTGAGCTGCGCTTTTATCAAGGTTGTACTGATTTTGATGCTTTGGTTCCAGCTAACCTGTATGTCCTGCAGGCAGAATATTGAAGTTTGTCCCTACACACAGAGACTTGGGTGTCAGTGTAGATACCAGTCTCCAATTCCACCAGCATATTCGTGTGGTGGCTGCAAAGGCTGGTGGGTTGGCCAACTGTTTGTTGAGATCAACTGTTTGCAGGTCACAGGAATTTATGCTGTCCCCGTATGTTTTGCATGTTTGTCCCCTTATTAAGTATGCATCCTGCCTTTGGAACACTGGATATTGTGGGGACTGCAGGCTGCTGGAGTCTGTCCATAGGAGATGGACTTAAAATATTGATGGACTATGGTGGTCATTTGAGGAGCCTGGATTTGTTTTCCATCAAGGGTCAGCTTCTTAGGGCAGACCTAATCAAATATTGAACAATTTTGCATGGGAAATCAGAGGATTTGCAAACTATGTTTTCTTTTGCTCCAAGAGTTGGTACTAGGTCATGGGATGAAGCTGGTGTTTCCTCCTCACTCTTCTGATGTCTGCAGTAGGTCCTTCAGTGTGAGATGTGTTGGTGTGTGGAATGACTTGCCTGCTGACATAGTGCAGTTGACAGATATACCTTGCTATAAGTAAGCCCTTGCTGATCTGATGTACTAAGAACTTTTAGATTCTGAATAGGCTGATGAAGTTTAATTCATTTATAGGGAATGTGTGTGTAACCATGTATTTTTTTGTAGTGTGTATATATATATATGTTTTATATTGTGACCAACAGAACTGCTGTATAGTTGCCTGAAGCACAAATTTCCAGGTTTTATTTCTGCTTCATTATTTTGCCAGTCTTTGCAGTCTGGTGTGCAGTGGCATTTGTGCCTCCTGTCATGCTCTGCACTCTGGCCTTGCTGGGGTGTAGGGTGGTTTTGGGGCAACCCAGGTGAGAAACAGCTGTCAATCCACACCAAGTTCTCAATACAAATTTCTTGTTCTTCAACAATGTTGTTATGCACTAGTTAGAAATTCTAAAGCCAGTTTGAATTTATATACTTTGGAAATAATTGGATGCTTAAAATTGTAGTCTAACAAATAATCTACGGACTTATTTAGGTGCATGTTCTGTCTTTACAAAAAAAGTTTTGGGAAGGAGCCTTTACATGCGCTTCATCTAAAGATTTCACATGCATATCAAGTATTTTTTATCAAATATTTTTGTGAGCTGCCCACCAAATTCTGCAAACTAGGCTGTCGGTACCCTTCTGGACACATACAGCAGCTTTGCAGGTTAGAAACACATACTCAGAGAGTCAATAGACAAGCAGTTGCGCAGCCATAAAATTAGGTAGGGTCAGGTCTATATGGAAAAATTACATTCTCTGCGGCAGATGGGCTGGCCTTGCAGTGTGCAATGCCCTGAAATTATGTACCTTGATCAAGCAAATGGTACATAATATGATGAATATATGTGTGCCCTATTAGCCTGACTCAGGCCCTGACATCTACCAATTACGCTTCAAATACATGCTAAATCTAATGCATAACTGTTGATAAAAAGTGTATCTGCAACAAACCATAAATGTTTAACATTGACTTCACCAAATTAGATGGCACGCCACATATCTGTAACTGCGGCCAATCATTTCTTATTTGTGGAAAGTCACTGGAAACGATGACGCAATTGAATCAGAGGTGAATGCATCATAGCAATACAATAATGCATCTGCTGTCCAGCACTTATATTGAATGCGGTCTGAACCAGAGGCTAACAGCGCCTTCAATATATATATGCACACCAGTGATGCGGCACCCCTACTAAACAGGTATTTTATGAACACTTCTATGCTAAATAGGTATTTTATTTCTAGTTTTTGATGAGTAAACTAATAGCCAACAAGCGCAAATAACTCTGAGCTTGTTGGCGCTCTTCATTTGTTCCTCAAATACTGGGAGTAAAATAATGCATATACCCCATTGTTATTCTACTCCTATTTGTTTGTTTGTCAAATACTAGGGGTAAAATAATGTTGTGGCATATAAGTGTTGGTAAAATTCCTCCCTCATAAGGGTGCAGGATTACTGGTTTGAATATATAGACGACGCTGTTAACTTTTGCTTCAAAACGCATTCAAAATTAGTACTGGACAGCAGATGCGTTTATACTATGATGATGCCTTCACCTCAGCTTCAATTGTGGCATCATTCAAGCTAGGTAGCAAATCCAGAGTGTAGTAGTTGTGCAATCATATTCAGTAACAAGACAATAGATAAAAAAGATCAATGACATTTATTCCTCATTTCACAGTGGGTAGGATGTTTTTCTAGAATGCTGGTACACGTAGATGCAGACCCCCTCTCTAACAATACTACACTAGTGACTTGACCCATATGCTTATGCCCGCAGTAATTGTTCGCAGAACACATTCCCAGACAAGGAAATGTTATGGCAACCAAATACTATAGTTTTAATGCAATGATGCTGGCAATGGGGAAAATGCTTTGTGAGAGTTTAATGAAACTGAATATGCAGGAAAATGTTATGAATCACTTGCTTCTACAATCACTTTTTCCAAAATAATGGTTGAGACTCCTCTGATGGGGCAATATAGTTTGAATCCTTTTATTCACCAAGAGCAGAGCACTTAGTTCTTATACATATTGTTCGAATAATGGGTGGCACAACGCAAGAGTATCAATTTGCATCCTCGCACAATCACCAGACCAAAGGACCACCATATGACAGACCAGATTGCACAATTGGGCACGGAGTTTAGAACATTACGTACGTTTTCATTGCTGAATAATAAGAACCAAACCAGCCGTGTGCCTCAGAAGCTGAGATTGGCACATCTAGACCTTTGCGTACGCTCGCGGCGTATATTTGTTGAGTCAGGCTACTTTTAACAAGATACTGGCAAATATATACACAGCGGAGAGCTAGAGATACGTACACCGCGCAATGGACTGCAAAATTAATTTGTGTAATCAGAGATGACCGCTCATAGACGCAAACGTCTTTCACCAACCAGGTGTCCTAATGACGGAATGTAACGTATAGATGATACTCTTTCCTTTGGTGTTATAAAAATCATAATTAACAATCATTGTCAGTTCTTATTATAAATATCCAGCACTAACAACATCGTTAACATATCTCCCAACCACACGACTGAGGACAGTAATGCGTAATTTTGCACTTCCACTCCGCTGTCTGTTCCATGAATGTTGCAGCAAGCTTGTTCACCAAATGTGTGTGACATCATTGTTTGTTTTCATCCATTGTCAAAATGCAGTTACCTATGTTAAATTGTTGTTGAAACCATGCAAGAAGTAATTTAATATTACAGTTGAGCTATTGTTGCATTCATATTAACATAAACACTGATGCACTTCATCTTGACTAATATTACATGTTTTGTAAATCGCTACTTTCTTGATCTCTCGCCATAATGTGCGATATCGTTTTTTGTTCGCTTCTCTAATCAACAGCTGACGTAACGCTGTTGATTAGAGGAAGCAAAAACAACTGTGTTGACCAACCACTGTGCGTTCTCCAGATTGCACAATTGGGCAGGGGGTTGAGAACATTACGTGCGTTTTCATCGCCAAATATTAAGAACCGAACCAGCCGTGTGCCTCAGAAGCTGAGATCGGCATATCTTGACCTTTGCGTGTGCTTGGAGCAGTATGTTTGCCGAGTTATGTGCCCCACTGTCAGAGACACTGACAAATATATACAAAACAGAGAACTAGATCTGCGAGGCTACGAGCGCCGAGAAACAGACTGCAGAATTACATGTGTGTAGAGCTTGACATGACCGCACATAGACGTAAACATCATTCACCAACCAGGCGTCATACAAAACAGAATGTAACATTTAGATGATACTCTTTCTTATGGTAGTTATAAATTGAAATGAACAATACCTGTCAGTTCTTAATAAAAATTGCCATTACTAACAATGCTTAATTTGCACTTCCACTCCTCTGTCTCTTCCATGAATGTTGCAGCAAACTTGTTTACATAACGTGCGTGACGTCGGTGCTCGTTTTCATCTATTGTCAAAATGCAGTAATGTTAAATTATCGTTTGAACCTTGCAGGGCATAATTCAATATTACAGTTAAGCTATTGATGCATTCATACCAAACGCTGATGCGCTTTGACTTGACTGTTATTGCCCGTTGTATTGTGAATCGTCAATATTTAATTCTCCCGCCAAAAAAATGCAATAATGGTTTGCGTTTGTTTCTCTCAGTAACCGATGACGATCCGGACTGTTTGGTCACAGAGATAGAAGTTCTTCAATGATGGTGATGTGCAGTGGTTAGGAATCTCTGTGTCAGCTTGAACTAATATGCTATGGAGGAAAATGTGTGCATGAAATTTTAGCAAAACAAATATTTTTGAAGAATGTTTACTTGTGATGTACCGTTTCCGCGTGCGATATTTTGAAAGGTGTCTTCACGTGCGCTTCATCTCAAGATTTCACATGCGCATCACATATTTCTTATCAATGTTCGCGTGCGCTGCCTGCCGAATTGTGCAATCTGGTGCGTTCTTATAAGAAATTGAGATTGACTGGTTGAACAAATTTCGCTTTCTTATTGTAAGTGTATAGTTTGATGGAGCTTTGGCTATTAATTGTTCAATTTTTGTTGGCCAACTTGGCTTCATTTTCATTTCTCTGCGTTAAATTTCAAATTGTGTCAGGTATAAACTTGACAATTTCACAGGCATCAAAACATACGTTGGATCACCATTATAATATTTTAACGCAATCAACATATCCGTCACACGATGGGTTTTTCAAGATAATTCAAATTTTAAAAATAAGTCTTTAACATCAGCCAAAAAGAGTAATCTGTCTATAGTACTCATTTGCTAACAGAAACAAAAAATTCTAAATCTATTATAAGAAATTGTTAAGAAATATACAGATGATTGAACAATCATAGCAAAGATATCCTACAGATGCTAAATGTGTCACAGAAGCATATCAGGAGATATCTCAACTGATTTCCATATTCTACAGACTGGTAAAGGTCCACAAAACATCAACTGTTGCTGTTTTCCTGTTTGAAATTCTACTTGGTCTCAAACTGAAAATCATGACACAAGAGCTTTCTCATCTGATATTTTACTACTAGACTCAAGCAGGAAATTATCAAGAAGCAATTATTAGGACACCAAATGCGGAATAGAAAACACTAAGCCTGAACATTTGACAACTAGTTGATAATATTATCAAAGTAATTCAAAAATGCTTTGGTTCAGATTTGAAATTCAATGGAAACATTATACTTCAATCAAAGTGGAATCATATTTTTTTTCTTACAATCTTCATTGAATGATCAGGGTGGCCATGTTATGAAACGGATCAGAACGAATATTCAAAGTTTCTATTAAGAATAGAGCACATTATTCAATTTGCATCTATTTGTACAACACTCAAGACCTTGTTTTACACCAAATAACCCATCATTGGACCGGCAGCAGAATAAAAACTTTTATAGCAATATTTACCTCCGACACGGTACATATTGTTCGTCATTTTGATCAAATACAATAAATATATTACAAAATAACAATATCACACCACTTTACACTTTTATTGGCACTTTTCACATGATTTCTGTTAATACACTGCCCGCAACACAACTCCAACCAATCGCCATTTTCTCACTTGCCGTGGACGCGTTCCAGTAATGTGGTAACATTGTCAACATCAACAGAGAAAAAAAAAACATCGGTAGAACAACGTAATTTCAAAACATCATAAAAGTGTTTTTACATTCAAAATAGTCTTCGAAAACGTTTCAAGACCAAAACTCTCACGTTCTTCGATAATATGAGCAATTATTTTTTAGTAGAGACAATTGGACTCTGACGTCATCCACACATTCACAACAGTAGAGAAAGTCAAAAATTACAAATTATTCCTAACACTGATGAATTTACAAGCTCATCAATTATTTTGATTTCCTTTCATAAACATGAAAGTTTGCAGGGATTTTCCATTGTCTCTTCATAACAAATTTTTAATAACTGACGTATTTCACAAAAAAAATATTGTATAGGCGTTTATAAAAAAAAACATGACATCAGAATATACATAGGAATGCAAAAATTTAATCATGAACGAAGAAAATGCATTAAAAATCCGTTAAGACTGATTATGATCTAGCAGAAAGGTTAGCGTGCATGTTCTCCTAACTTACAAGCATAGACATGTCCAGGTTTTGCTGTGATATGAACTGTCTTCAACCAAACGGAAAGACAAAGCAACATCAATTATTTATCAACTCGCATAACAAACAGCTAATATGAAACTATACTTGGCTTGTTTGTACGTGCATAATGTGGGAGTGGAATTGATAGTTTACCATCTTACCTATGGAGATCACTTCTCGGAACGCGCTTTCATTGTTACTTGTATGGGAAGCGTGAATGAAGTCAAAGTAGAATGGCAAGTAGATTTATGACCACAAAATATCTATATTGAAAGTTGAACTAAGAGGATAGACCCTTTATTTAATTTACAAGCCTTATTTCACACAATTTGATGTCCATCTAATCAGTCTCTCACTTCGTTCAGTCAATCTGCCAAACTTTGTGTTGAGAGTTACCCTATGAGGTTTGGGATACTAGGAGTGAGAACAGGATGGCGTGTCACAAGGATGCAAAAATGAGTTGATTATTCAACATATGATTGAGATGTATTGTTTCAGGTTGTTGAATTAGTTTGACAAGATTATTGAATTAGTAGCATTAGAGAAATTGACGATATAATATAGAACAGAGTGCGTTGATTGTTTACTATGATGATGTTATAGATAAAATGATAATGGTAAATAATCTCCTGCCTTTCTCATAATACCAGCCTCGGCACTATGTGAAACTGACCAGAACGTCTCTTAATACTAAGAGAGGTGCATGAGGGTTATTAGTCAGTTTCTGTCTTCTCAATTAGCTGAATTAAATCTGAATAATTTTTATGGATTTAGTGACGCGTTGAAGTGTGGTGACAGGTTTATAAAACCCTTGAATTGTTTGAAACTATTTGCTGAGATTTAAATATATCTAGCTACAGGTTGTAATTATGGCTGTATTAGGCTGTATAAGTGACCGGTGGTTAGCCTCAAGCTCTATGTTGAATACAGTTCGGATGGCTTTGACCCACTACTGGGTCGGTTGAGGTTATAAGTAGGGATAACTAGTGACTGGGTTTTCGGGTTACTTGTTTAAGAGGTCAAAAGACTAGTTCGAAATAAATTAGTTTTGATGTTTTATATAATGGTAGCTACATAGCTATATTCATTCAAGCGGCACTTACAATTGCATGGTACCATTTCGCTTATGTATTTGATAATGAATGAAAAAACATATCAGTCACACTGTCAGTGTATCGCATTATTTTCAAGGTTGTGCCGCAGCTACAATGGCTTTTCAGTCTCAGATACACTTTATCATTTTCAAGGATTGACAACAAGAGAATAGGAAGGGAATGAATAAGAAGGCAGTTAATTTGCCCCATGAATTGATAGATGAATTATAGTTGTACAATGCAAGACAAACAAATTGGCAGTAGGGAACTTAGCTAATTATGGTAGTTTCCGCAAGAGACCAGGACTGGAAGACAATGCTCGTGGGGCACCATCGTTTGGGCTGCCCCGGCTTGGTCTCGAGCCTGGTGTCCAAGAAAGAGGCCTGCCGCCGGGATGACTGCAATAGCTGGATCCAGGGCATGTTGTGGCGTTCTTGGTAAGGACCATTTCTTCTGACTCTTGGTCCTTTGAACTCCCATTGTAGGTGCTCTCCGGGTAGCCTGGCTGGGCCCCCCGAGTGAGGCCAGTATTGGCAGGCGGACTCACTGAACCACGCACTAAGAATATTATCGAATGAGTGAATTGGTTCAATGCCTTGCTGCAGGCTTACTCGATGTTGCCGCTAGCAAAATAGTTTAAACTAGTGGTCTGAAACTTACATTTTAGATATGTCGAGCCCATGATTCGGTCTATTTGAGTGAGCACCATGAACAAGAGAATGCTTACCTTTTTATTTTAATACCAATTGTAGGGACACTTGTCCTCTACATCGTCACGAACCCGCTGAGAAGCGGTCGTTGGGCTTTGCAGGCCACGAAGAGTTTTGGCCTAACTCAGAATTAGGATGTTTCCCTTTAAAATGATTGCCCCCATAAAAATTGATCGTCGTGTGTTGTTTTCCTTTCCTTTGTCTTTATTGTTTAAGGGCACTTATCATGGATAGATGGAAGGAGATGGGCAAACACGGGTGGCGACAGCAATGCGACGTTCTGTGGTAACCACAGCTTGGTGACCACACGATTGGTGGCGCGGTACTCGGATGCATAAGGCAGAGAGCCGAAAGACTGCAAGTTTGCATGTAATCCTGTGCACTAGAATTTACCAAAGCGTGAAGATCAGCATGTATTCAAGAAATGTTGGGTGGCTGTTACAGCTCTCCGATGCCCCCTAATTCAGGTATTAGCATATCAACGGATATAATTAATAAGGTCGGGTGATAATACCATTCACCAAAACAATATATTCGGCGAGAGTGGTTAAAGTTTGGAAGATCGAAGGTTACAAAGAACAGTAGGTTCCTAGCTGCACCTGTACAAAAAATGACGCTTAATACTTAAACATTTGCTGAAATCCAACACCAGTTGTCTCAAATTCAAATTATATTCATCTTCTGCTTATTTAAACAGCATCGGCTAATTTACTTAGTGTGTTATATGTAAAAATGGAAAAATCTCCAGATGGAGAAAATAATTAATTCAATGTTGATGACAAGTCAAAAATTCAAGGGCGACTTAATCTAATACACGATACATAAACAATCCCCTAATGTAATGTGGCAACATCAATGAAAAAAAGGCTACCTACAGTTTTACAATATTAAACTACAGCATGAGCTGCGGCAAAAGTGCAATTAGCTTCAGCTTCTGCTAATAGAATCTTTTATATAAAAATTAGTGAGCTTGAAATTGTAACTGCATGTGTGTCATATTTAATTATAGAAAGCTCATGACTAGGATCTGGAAATATGATTATTTAATCAATGCTGATTCAACAATGCATGGAGTGATTATAATTGCTTATAATAATTAACATAATTGTTTGACACAGGACATGAGTTGGTTGAAGCGGGCCGATAGACATTATACGACCTAAATTATAAAATATGTTTGTGAAAATACACATTGTTCTCCAGGCAGCAGTTCTGGAAAATTCACTGAATAAAAATGGAGAACAGATTGCTTGCAACATCACCTTAACATGATAAAAAAGAAACACGAATATGCAGAGCACAAAATATAAACAAAAATCAGTTGTTTCTAAAATAACATTCAATTTTGCCCAGGAGAATCTTATAGCTGCAAGAGCATTTCGGTACCAATTAGCTACCTAAGCATATAACCTGGCAAAATCAATATGTTGATATTTTCACCATCCTGGCATGGAACCAGAAAATGATTGAACAATCTAATCACCAAATCTAAACAAATCAAAATTTCACATAACGTACATGTGGGGCTAATTCAGGTGTTAAAGTAAAAAATTTAAGAAACAAATGGGAAAAATTTGAAATAGGTAAATAATAGAGGATTGTTCAGGATCTGATTGTATGGACTGCTGGAACACTGCTTGCTGATTGCTCGACCAAGCCCTCAGGACAACTCTAAGGTCGCGACTTCTTAGAGTTATGCCAGGAACAAGATCAGGCAACAACGGCCAGGCACAGAGTTCTACTGAAATATCTAAACAGTAGCAAAAACAGGGATGAGCTCATGCTGAAATTGGGTGAAACTTGTCACTGCAATACATGCTCTATATCTATTAGATGGAAATTTATTTAATATAGCCCTTACTTAATGATGTGTTACTTTGTTAACTAAGCACTTGTGTCTACCTAATGAGTACACACAAGAACTCTAGTTGCTACTTTCAAGGAGGTTGAAGATAACTGGATGATGATTAGGTGGGCCCTAACCTACCTCGTAAGTATTTTAGTGGTTATGGTTCAATTGATCAAATAATGACTATGTTGATGAAAATGGAGTTCTACACTTGTCATGATGCACAGAATAATGTTGAGATGCACTAAATAGAGTTACACGTGAGAGGCTGATGGTGAAACGAAGGTATGGGAAACGTGAAAGAATTTAGGCGGCTGGTTCTCCTTGATTCTTGTGCCAAAAGGGATATTTCCAAATTGTTTCAACATTTGAATGTGACATTTGAATTGTTGTAGAAGATGTTCACTGAAAGTTTCAGTATAAGGGTCGTGTTGCAGCCTGCAAATGGACATCTTGGCTGTGTTTACGTTTGCAAGCTCTGCAACATCCGTTGTAGAATGCAACTGGACTTGCAACGCGAGGTGCTACATTTTGATTGTGTTGTTGCTTATTATATTATTTGTTAAAAACTAGGCAGCTATTGATATTTTGTTTATTAGAAAACTCATACAAAGACTTTCATGGTGCATTGCCATTCCTTTCATTCGTTCAATTCGTGATCATCCATTTACTCGTTCCATTAATCCAATTGGCAACTACCAATGGTCTGCGAGTGCCTAATTATGTTATATCAATGTCTGTTGACGTGTTGCTATTGTTTACTACTAACTACGTATTTTTTACCCTAAAACTAAGATTTGAATTTACCTATTTTGTTTTTACTATTTAACATTTATCGACATATTTCCATGGTTAAGGATACTGTGGTAGTAGGGCCAGACGATTAGCTGGTACAATTTGTTGTCATTTTCCTTATTCCCTAGGAGTGATACGGACAGGTGGTGCGGCTGATGCGGGCAGTGTTTTTTTTTTAAATAACCATGACATGCTCACAATAGAATGATGACGGTCGTGAAGGTAACAGACTATCGACAAAAGTTGGAAGAAAAAAAATAGCATGACATTATAAAAGCTAGCGGTACCATACATGAGTGTATCTAAATTGGCATCACAATGGTCGAGGTGAAGAGGTGCATGCTATGTTCACAAAAAATTGGTGGGAATCGTGACTAACAGATGACACGGATGTGTAAGCCTCAATTCAAGATATTATCGGTTGATGTTTAATTATGTCGAAAGATCAAAACAGTATATGTGCAGAGGAAAACAACGAACACTTGTAGAGATCCCAGTTTACCCTACATTTATCCTTATGAAACTGTAAACACGAAATTTTGATCGTATTCATCATTTCCCATCAAAGAATCACCCTCCTTGATCAGCGTTTTCTCATCTCTGTCACATACAATACTCGTTTCCTTGAGCTGATTGTCTGTGATATCAAACGTTATGGCAGTATAACAACTCTGAATTGATTATTTCAAGCGAATAAATACGGTGATCATACTCACAAATGCCTATTGAATATACTTCATCGAAATATTATCGACGTGAATTTTAAGACCGTTAGTGTTGTTGAGGTCCCCAATTGATCCTACAATAATCCTAATAACACTAAACACATTATACATGCATCACAAGCACCAATCTAGTAAGCAATCACCTCACATGATCTCAGGTTTACATCTCTCTGTATGTAGCTACAATATGTTCCCTTCAACTAGTACAAAAACGAATATCTCTACAATAATGGCAGTGCAACATTTATTCAGACAGAATGAATACGCATAGGCACAAAAATGCCATTGAGAATATTTATTAAAAGCCTCGAACGATTCACACTTCCAGCTAAATGTCAATCTGGCAATACTTCGTTTTTTCCTGAATAAACAAACTGCGAACCGACTTCTTAACTCTCGTAAGCTGTGCGTGCAACATCGTGTGTCAGTTCTGCTTAGATCGTGTGTCCTTTCTGGAACACATGTATTTGAATAGCCGGAACCGTGTGTGTTGTGACGACGGCCCTGTGATTATTATATATTCAAAATTCATTAAGAAGTCCTTCTTACATTGTGATAAATTTTATTGTGAAGAGATGTTATGTAAATCGGTCAGGAGACCCCATGTTGATACTATCAACATATGACCTCCATCATATTTTGTTATCCCTTGCAGAGAATTCAGTTAAAACATACCATATAGCTACATGGCATTGCCCTAAATATCTCGGTGAAACACTAACAAAGTTAATGCATTTATATCAAGGCTCTTCCCTGAAAAGTTGAGGATACCACATAATCCTTAATTCATAGGAACACGAGGTAAGACCAGAGTATTGTGAATACAGATACATTCTTTTCAGGCATATATGTCCGACTGTACCAAATTACAAGTGCAAGCAAGCTAGAATTTTAACCCATTTTGAGCAACAGCTAGGAACATCAACGCCTACACATTTGTATGATTCCTTGCTCATCTAAATTTGCTCGTGCACCATGGTTGTAATATGAGTATAAAGTAAATAATCTCAATATTGATAACTGGAATTGTTCCCATAGTATATATCAGGCAAGCTGCTACATTATATGGATAATTTGTCTAATACCCTGATAATAAGATCAGTGATTGGCTTATTGCACATAGCTCTATATTGATTAGCTACCACTCCTGGTGTACTCATCATTAAGGAATATACGATAATAGGATAATCAAATTAGTATCTTTTTCACATTGTGAACCTTCTTCATGTGTGAGCCCTAATTCATTTCCATGGCATAACCTAAAATAGGTAATCATTATAATCACCTTCAGATAAATATGAGAATCAAATCATGTTCTACAATATTTTTTTTAAAGTATGTTTTTGGATCTTAAGTCTGTGGTTAATTATAGTTATTAAAAAATGTCAATATTACATGTGATGAATATCACATGTTCTTGGGTTCACCCATTCTGGTTGCCAGTATTGAGGCACACAGAATGAGGTGCAATTGTCTCCCATATGGCATATTTGGTTAAGCCTCTCATTTCTGGGCAGCCTTCTTTTATATCCTGATTACTGTTAGGGCTGTCAACCCCTATACGCTCAACCTTCAAACATTTTACTTCTTCTTTTGTTTAAATCAATTCATGAAGTCAGAAGCATAATGTCCAAGTAAGACATGTATTCAGATTAAATTTATTCATTAACCCCACCATTGATTGTATGGCAACTTGAAAAAGGAAGTGTAAGCATCAATTTGATTCAATTTCCATATATTACAGCTCACAGAAGCTACCATTACCTATCACTTATATTAATTACTATTCATCTCCACTAAACAGGTGGCTACTCGAGTAATTAACATCATCTATACTGGTGACCCCGCACTGGCAATAATCAAGGTTGACAGACAGGCAGCTTAGGTGGAGATGGGATTTAGTGCATTTAATTTTATATCTTATAGAGCTACTACAAGGAAGTAACATGATTTCAATTTTGGCATTGACACCCATTACTGATAGTAAGGGGATCATTTTACTTTTAACTCTGCAATTTACCAAATTTATTTTGCAAATTTTAACATGAACTGTGTGTGAGAAACTGCACATGCTTACAGGCAAAACATTTTGCTTTACAATCTCAGTGACTTTGATGGAAAGCTTGTACCAACTTGGTTTCAGCAGCCTCCGTGCAACTGCACAGGGACCTGCTGGGGTACTCACAGCACACACCAAGGCTCATGGGGATTTAATTATATTTACTTTATAGCTACTGTGCGACTGTGACAAAACTCGTGCAACCCACGTCACTCAGTGATCCACATAGGAATTTTATTTCATTTCTGTCTCATGTTTTAAACATTTTAGCATTTTACAACTCAATGTACAATATCTACAAAAGCAAAAACTGACATTGCAATTAGATATTAACCTTTGCTGATTGGTTAACAGAATCTCAACTAGAAACCAAAATTTTGACGACCAAGCCAGCACACATGTAGAGATTTCCAATTGACCCTACATTATCCTAAGAACACTAAACACATTATACGTGCATCACAAGCACCTATGGCTACTAAGCAATCGCCTCACATGATCTCATTCATTGCATCTCTCTTTAGGTAGCTACAACATTTCTGTTCAGCTAGTACAAAACTGCTTCTACTATAATAGCAGTGCAACAAATATTTATTTTGGTTAAATAAATACGTATACCCATGCACCAAAAGCCATTGGACATATTCATCAGAAGGAAAAAATGATTCAGATAAAAACCTTGAGACAAATATGGCAACAACGCCTTCCCAGATAAACACCTGAGAGGGCTTTCTTAACTCTCCGGAGCTCGATCAAGCAACACACTGTGTGTCTGTTTCTGTTTGAATCATGTGTTCTTTCTAGAACACCGTGTGTGTTGTGACGACGGCCGTGTGAATGTTACTGATTCAAAGTGACGCCGTGCTAAGCACAATACAACGTGTTAGTGATATAGGCTTACTCAAGAGCTAGGCTAGGCTAGGCCACATACAGCTAGGCTAGGCCAGGCCACAACCAGCTAGGCAAAGCCAGGCCAAAGGAAATAAATTTTTCACTGTTATCTTATTATGTTACACGTCAAATCTAACCAAATGCTAATTACTCAGCTAGGTATTACTGGCCAATACACATGGTAAATTATTCACCAAGATTAACGAAGGCTATACCTTGGAACCCCAAAGAGTTCCACAGAAGACAGGTAAGAAAAATCAGTATTTCACTATGTGCCTACTCCATTATCTCATACTAGGTTTCTAAATCCAGAGCAGATTAATAATTACATTATAGATTTCCACAGTAGGATATTCCTTGTATCCACCTGGATGCAGGATTTTAACCTTACACATAAAATGTACAGTTGCAGCTAGTCATAGGGAATTCCTCGGCCCTCATTTCAAACGTTTTCAATGTATATA